>CP139501.1:318662031-318889158 GCA_021014915.2 Artemisia tridentata subsp. tridentata | reverse complement strand
TAGGAGAGCCCATGATTGTTCCGCACTTAGATCACACAGCTTACCACCGGCCGATTGGTCAATGGTTTGCCTCGTGGAGAGATTGATATGGTCATAGAAGATTTGGACTTGGAGCCAAAGTTCTATGCCATGGTGAGGGACTTTTTGGAGTAAGTCCTTGAATCGAGTCCATGCCTTGTAGAGGGTTTCGCCTTGACGTTGTTGGAACATCAAGATATCATTCCTTAGCTTGGTAGTTCTTCCTGGTGGGAAAAACTGAGCAAGGAAACGAGTGGTGAGATCATCTCAAGAGGTGATGGATCCTGCGGGTAGACGATCTAGCCATTGACTAGCTTGGTCCCGCAGAGAGAATTGAAAGAGACGCAGTCGGGTCGTCTCTCGAGTGGCAACATCAAGGTCTATGGAATCAACGATTTTGAGAAAGACCTTGAGATGTTGATTAGGATCTTCGGAACGAAGTCCATGGAATGCGCATCCGCTTTGCACCAACCGGATGGTGTCGGATCGTAAGGGAGTGACATTGGCTCCTTGAGTGAGCTCAATGGTGTTTCGATAGCCATGGTGGCTAGGACGAGAGTAGTCTCCTAAGGTACGGGCTCTAGTAGGTGGGTGTTGTTGTGGTGGTGGGTTGTTGGGATCGAGGATATTACCACCTTCCATGATGTTGGATGGTAATGGTTACGAACAAAGAAACGAAGAAAAAAGATAGACTAAAGAAATCCTAGAAAAATAAAATAAAAATCTCACTAGAAAGGAATCTAGTGAGTAGACCTAATAAAATAAAAATTCAACCTAAACAATAACTATTCCCCGGCAGCGGCGCCAAAAACTTGATGCGTGGTTTTGCGACCTTACAACAGGTTTTACCTCTCGAGGGATCTCAAGAGGCTTGCAATCCCCACCAGGCAGTGTACCTGACCGATGTAGTATAGTGAAGTGGCAAGTACCGGGGGATTGATCGTTCTCTAGGGGAATAGTGTCGTTAGGATTGAAAAACTATTCTAATAGGTCTAAGGGTGAGGGAAGATTCTTTTTGTATTTTTATATTTTATGAAAGCAAGTAAAATCTCGGGTTTGAAGGAGTGGGCGGAATTAGTTGCTAGTCAACTAACCCAAATAACTACAACTGCAAATAAAATAAAATAACTGAAAATGAAAAGGTTGTGAAACTTATGTGGAGAGAAATGTGTTTACTTAGATTTCCTTACTCCCTAACTATCTTTTACCGGTTGATTAGTGTGTATTAATTGCGTGGATGACGGGTGTATTCCTTAATACCAATCGTGGGGTGGCGTACGTACTTCCCCAACTCTACAAGCTCCTACTTCACTCCTATGTCGAGCCGGCTAGGAAGCTCCTAACATGGGATCACTAGAATTCGCTCATGCATTAAATACAACCATAAAAACCTTAGTACGCATTGGTTCATGTTTCTTAAGACGTTCAAGCAAGTTACCGTATAGGAAGTTAGCCAGTTTTGTTAAGCCTAACATCGATAAACAATCATCCAATACAATTAATAACACACTAATAACCGATAATCAATAGTTAGGTTTCATTAGATCTAAGCAAACACAAGATAAATCTAGCCTAGCATGTTAATTAAAAGACAAGAACGAGATATAATCAAACAACACATAGACATATTGATTGATTAAATGATTACTTATCTTCAATTAAACATGGGAGATCCAAGGGTATAAAAACCCTTAAAAATGGCAGAAATTCGTCTTAGGGTTTCTCCTCACAAAGTTGCACACTAATGACAAAAAGTTGCAAAACTATATATAGAACTTAGTGGCTGACGGCGTCACGTTATAGATCTTGACGCCGTCACCTCGCCGTGTCTAGGGTTCCCGGATGGTCTTCCTGACGTCGTCCCTCTTTAGTCCTCCAAAATCCTCCCTGGCTTATCAAGGCTTGACGCTGTCAGAATAAAGCTTGACGCCGTCTCTCTTTAGCTTAAACCGTGACGACCTTGATCACTTCAAAGGGTGACGCCGTCAGACTTCCTTTGTAAAACTCCCTGATTTATCATGTGTATTTTTCATATCCACCTTTTTTTACCAAGCCGTGACGCCGTCAAGAGTAATACTTGACGCCGTCAAGTGTACTTTTCCAGCAGCTTTGGAGACTTTGTCGTTTTCTTCACTTTTATGCTCCAAAAACGTCCAAAATGCTTCCTTTTCTAGATTTCTTCTCCAAAGTACCTAAAATGACAAAAGGAACAATTTAGGGCAATATTTGATCAAATAAATACGATTTAGGGCTTAAATGACCCACTAAAAGCGGTACATTTTTCGCTTCATCAAAAGGCCTCTCTTAAAAGCTTAATTTCAGCATCTTTAAAGAATATGTCCTGTCTTAGGAGAGCTTTGTCATCAGAAAAAGCAAGTTCATTTTCTTTGTAGTATAAGATCTGCTTTTCTGTTGATTCTAAACCACACTTATAATTAATGTAGTTTTGATGAGTTTTGCTTAGCTCTTTCTTTTGTTCATCATAATGTTTGATTAAAGTTTGTAATTCTTTAAGAGCAGTACAAGCATTTGAACAAGCTTTATGAGTTTGTACCTCAGTAGTAGAAAAAGCCATAAGTGCCATCTGAGTAGGAGTTTCTTCTTCATCTGCCATGAAGCTCCAATCAAAACCTAAACCATCAATAGCTACCATAGCTTTTGGCTCAGAAACCTCCCTTGTTTTGGATGTGCTTCCAAAACCTTTGTTCTTGCTATCCTGCTGCCTTGGCCTTCTACATTCTCTTGAGAAGTGACCCATCATGTGACAGTTATAGCACTCTATCTTTGACTTATCAAAACCAGCAGCATCAGTGTTGCTGATTACGAGCTTCTTCCCCGTCCTTTGATAGAACTTCTTGGCTCTCATGCTAAGAAGAGAAATTTGCCATTTTAGATCCATTTCCTCCAGATCATCATCATTGATCTCTTGGAGGTCTTCATAGGTGAGCATGGACCCATTATTTTGACTTGTAAGAAATGCACAACAAGTCTTTTCATCTAAAATACCCATGGTACTGCTTGATGAACTAGCAGCACCAACACCATCAACAACATTCACCTCTTCAACTGATTTTGAGGTACTAGGAGATGACATAAATGCCAAGTTCCCAATACTTGAACTAGTACCTCCAGTTTTCTTCAAATCATGTTCCACAATTTTGAAGTTGCTATACAAGTCCATCAGTTCCATGGTGTCTAGGTCTGGCTTGTTCTTCCAGACAACAACATGCATAGCCCACTCTTCTGGTAAGCTTCTCAGAAATTTTGAGTTCAAATCTTCTTGAGGTATTTCAACCCCAAGAATAGCAAGTTGGCTCACAATATTCTGAAGCCTATTAAACATATGGTCAAGAGATTCATTGTATGTAGAGGAGAAGTTTTCAAACTGCTGCTTAAGCAGTGTCTTGTGGGTTTTCTTGGTGGCTTCATTTCCACCATATCTGGCAATAATAGCTTCAAATAATGACTTGGCATCTTTGAACTTGCTGAAGTTTAAAAGTTGATAATTGGGAATGGTCATCATCAGCATGCTTCTTGCCTTTAAGTCATTTTTCTTCTTTATTCTATCTTCTGCAGTTGTTGGCTTTGTCTGCAGAGTTGACACCACTTTGCCGTCCGCTGTTGATGTAGTGGTGGTAGGCTTGAAAGAGTCTCCATCTTCAATAATTTCCCACAGTGTATATTGCACCTGAAAATATTGCTTTATCCTCAGCCTCCACATTTCAAACTCATTCTGTTTGAGAATGGGTATCTTTGCAGCAACATTCGTCTGAATAGATTCAACGCCCATTTCTTCTTCTTCTAAATCAAATATCAACCTTTCTCTGATACCACTTGTTAAGATAATCGATACACTATTAAGGTGGTTAAACCTTTGTCGCTTTGTGTATGTGATACTTGAGTTAATATGATCAAGTACGCGGAATTTACTTAATCACACTTAGAAGGTAATTTGTTGTATGGAAATGGAACAGTGATGCTTATGAGATTAACAAAGAACATAAAAAGTATTTCACCAAACGATTAATATTATTGATAATGATACAAAGGTTTGATGTTGTTTTTGTTGTAAGTTTTAGAAAAGTTCTAAGTAAGCACACTTGACTACTAAGCTAAGATCTTCTTTTATAGAACAAGAAGATCTTTACAATATATTGTTAAGTCACATCAAGTCTAATCGAACTACTTGCTATCTTATCTTATGTGTGTAAGAAACTAAGATACAACATGTATCTATGTTTACAACTTGTTCTGTGAGAATAAGATAAGGACTGAGCACATGGGGTAAGATATTATCTACCGTGTATATTTGACTTTAGTCAACCAGACTTAATATCTTTATCAAGCAGACTTAACTCTGATAGTCAACAGAATTAACACTTGACTTAACCACCAGACTTAACTTCAACGACCAGACTTAACCATGATTAACACTAGCAGACTTAACCACCAGACTTAATCACTTAGAGAATTTCCCGATACTTAATCTTCATAATATTTAATTCCCAACAAAACATGTTGCTAGAGATCCATTTGCTATGGAGCTAAATGAACTAAAGCCCGAATTTAGGAAAATGGAAGAAGTCTTAAGGGCCAATGTCATATGCACGGTAGGAAACCGCGATCACATAAATGCTTGTCTTTGCCACATGATGTACAATGTGTCAACCCATCAACCTTTCAACCTTGTTTACTATATCGCCAAGAGAATGGCCGATATTCCAATTCAAGGAAAAATGGCATTGCCTTATGGAATGCTTTTGACCCGTCTCTTTAGAGCTTTTGCACCCATTCCTAGAAATGCCTTAGGATTTGTTCTCGAATATGATGAGATCGAACGCACCTTCATTCCCTTGAGCGACTTTAGGGTAGCGGTTGACAAGGGCAAACGTCCTCGTGGTCAAACATCATCATCATCATCATCTATGAGTGACGATGATGGGTTGCCAAACTCTAGGATTCCCCCTCCGGAGTACTTGACCCAACTTCCACCAATCCCTAATGAATCAGCCGAGTATCGCAACATCAAAGGAATGGTGAAGAATTTAGGACGTTGGATGATGAAGCTTCATAAGGGCATGAAGAAATTGAAGAAGAAGTTAAGTTGAAGGAGTGTTTGGCTCTAATCATTATTAGACAATGTAGTATTAAAGATGGTTGTTTATTAACTTGTTATGATGCTATTTGAATTGTATGTGAACTAACTAAGAATTGCAGGTCGATAACACTTAATGTTATCAATTTCCCAAGATTAAGCCTATGTTTGGCATAACTCCTCTTAAGGTAAGTTCCCATGAACGGATTAATCTATGATTAAACATGTGTTAGTATTATCATATTTGATTGTTTTGCATTACATATTAGATGATAGATATGCTCCAGGAGAATTTTCGGGTTTTCGTCGAAAAACGAAAAATACGCACATCTCTCTGTTTAGTTTTAGTAGTTTTGATCCACGGATCTGGCGGATCCCTCATTTTGGATCCGCCATGTGTTAGCGTTGGCTCCGCCACTCTTCTACCTGCGGATCAGGCGGATCCAAAAATTTGGATCCGCACGCCTTGTCGATTGGATCCGCAGGTATAACAGTTAACTTCTTAAAACTTTTTGACTCATCCCGATTCTTAGATTTTAGTTTCTAGTATTCTTTAGAATAGGTTCACTGATCATTATACACCTTAGAATGATTTAGAAACTCTTAGAAACTTAATAACAACATTTCCCACCAAAATTTGAATTTTTAATTTAAGGAGTGAGTTACCTTTCTAATACAAACAAGGAACCCTTTTTAGGGATCCTTCAAATCCGTAGGTACATCACATCACAGGATTTTCCACTATCCCTTTGCATTTACTGCATATCTTCATCATATTACTCAACATAAGTTCTATGGATTGACTTATGTGATGTGATTTGCACAAATTTTTGTTCCAAATCATTAGGAACCAACATTCTCTATTGGATTTACATCAAATCCAAACACTAGTTTCTATAAACCATCTGCCTATATATTAAGATCATAACTTAGAGCAAAACTCACTCATTCACCTTCTTCACAACATATAACCTGTACATCTTAGTTCTCTTAGCTCACCATGACCAAATCAACCAACTCCTCCACCTCTAGACCTCCAAAACGCACTGCCCGCATTAGTGAAAATTTCCTTACTTTATCCACACCTACACCATCCAATGTTGTCATACAAACTCCACCTCCAACCATAACTCCAATAGCAACCACACCACCACCCGCTCCATCACAGACTGTCAAATCTCAATCACAACCAAACTCACCCAAACTCCAACCTATGGAGCTATTTAGGACTCCACCTACATCACCTCATCCATACTTGATGACTTGGAGGATCTCCCACCAAGATCAACCAATCCTCCACCCATGACCTTTGAAGGTCAAGAGCCTATGCTTTTTCATCCGATTTTCCCGGATATCCATGGTCCTTTATACCATGATGCACCATCATCTCAACCTCAAATACCACCTCTCTCACCCACATCAACTCTCATTGCCATAGACGAGGCAATGTGGATCAATTTGCCTCAAACCCAAGAGGAGATTAGTGAAGAGCTCAACCGTCTCTACACTCTCTCGGGTATGGTAGATCACCGCCTCAATGAAGCCATGGACCTCCAAAACATCCTCATGAACTCCCTCCAAACACCACCACCAACCAATGAACAAGCACAATCACCACCACCCAACAACCAATCACCACCACCACCACCACCACAACCAAATGAGTCTACTCTTTCGCCCGGTTTTGCTCGCCATGATTGCAACATGTGTGAAAGAACCGCTCACATAGCTCAAAGGACAAATATTTTGGTGCACGAGCTCCAAAATGAAATGAGGTTCATTTTGAACCACATTCCTGAGCGTCTAAACGCCATCTCTCATCCTCCTCAATAGGAGAATTTTAGTCTCATTATATAGGACCTTTTAAATGTTTTTGTGGGACTTATTATTTTTTAGGATGTATTTTTCATTTTCATGTAACATCATATTATGTTTGTGACTTTTGTCACATAATTTTCAATGAATGAATGTGATGTTTTTATGCTTATGAGTGATCAACATAAAGCATATTATCATTAGTTAGGTAACTAACATCATTATATAGCTATTTGGAATCTACATTCTAGTTTGATCACTTGTACTTTAGGTACAAAATTTTGATCAGACACTACATTTTGACTTTTTAAAGTCAACTAGATTATCATTCTTATTTGAATGACCATATCATATGCATTATGCTTCTCCATTGAGGCTATTCACAACTAACATTTCTTTTGCAGCATCTCATACCCTTCTAATGTATACGTTGGGACTCTTGTAATGGGGAGTATACATCGAGGGGGAGCATTTCATTTTTCTAACCATTTGTCTTGTAGGATCATGCATCATTACCTTGTTACTCCATTTAGGGGGAGTATCAAACAAGGGAGAGCTCTTAAAGTTCTCAAAATCGCATTCCGCTACGCAACTCTTCCTTTTGTTTCGACAAAAAGGGGGAGAAAGGATTAAGTTTGCATAACTGTGAATCATCACAGTACATACACTTTTGCATAAAAAGAGTTTTTAAACTCAAATAAAACAAACTTAATCTATATTTTAAAGAACTCAAGCTATATTTATTCCTTTGCTCAAAAATATACTTTATGTTTTGTCATCAACAAAAAGGGGGAGATTGTTAATACAAATATCGTCCTAAAAACGTTATTTATATTTTACGATCTTTACTTAGTTTTGTTAATGACAATTACAAAGTATATCCTTTAGCAAATTATAAATGCTAGTTAAAGTCCCTTTAAAACACATTTTACATTTCACAAGTTTACTTAGAATTACATTTTACACATCTACTAGTTTATTTCCTTAAAATGAAACTTTATTTTTAAAATGATACAATGACATCATGGCATGCATCATACATAGATTATGTAATATCTTGGCTAGATCTTCAAGCAAGATAGTTGACTTTGGAAGATTTTGATATGACATGACAAAGGTGTGGAGGATACAGCTGGATTTGGAAAGATTTCCAAAAACTCTTAGCTGTCATTTTGCTGTCAAGTTGGCGGAACCAAACGATATAAAGGACGGATCCCTTTTATGGGATCCGCCGGCTGTTCACCAGCTTGCCTATAAATAGCAAGCTGATCATTTGGAAACACCATCACTCATATAGCCTAACATTCATACTCATTCATTTACATATCATCTAACATTTATCATTCATTCATTTCATTGATCTTTCCTTTTGTAGCAAAGGAGATTAAGCATCAAGGTTCAACACAGACGTGTAAAACCTTTAGCATAAGTTACTGTGTGATATAGTTGTAGTTCACACATCATTATTTGTATCATTTATCTCAGTGAGTGTGGTTAGTGTTTTAGTCCTCAAAACACAAAGAGTGTAGGGAGTGGTTGTACCCTTGTGAAAGAACCAAACGGGAGTGGTTGTACCCTTGTAAAGAACTCGACATCTAGCTTAGTGTCGGTAATTGTATAGGCGACGTTAGGTTGGTTCTACCTTGAAATAGAACCCGGTGTTTAGCTTAGTACCGTAAAAGGAAGTAAGCGACGCGTAAAGGTTTTCTCCACCTAGAAGAGAGTTTGTTTCTTAGTGAAGGATAACTCTCGAGTTAGAGGCTCGAGGAGTGGAGTAGGGCAAGGAAGAGAGTCCTTGTAGCCGAACCACTATAAACATCCGTGTTGTGTGGTTTGATCTTTCCTCTCTTTACTTTTCATTTATATATTGTGTGAATATTTGTTTGTGCTTGTTTCCTTTGAAATAACATAGAGTAAAAAAGTGAATTAATTTTAAAACGGTAAAACTATTCAACCCCCCTTCTAGTTTTCCACACAATCCATACTCAATTTTTCTAACCTTGATAACTTATGGAAGAAAGGAATATATAGTTATCTTTAATCAAACAATATAACAAGAGTTTGATTTTCCTAACTGAACGTACCATAAACATTATGTATTTCATTAGGATTAATATTGTAAGACAATCTTACAATATGGAAGATAAATATATTTTGTTTGGCTTATCTATTCACCAACTAAGTCAGCTTAATGGTATAATAGAATTCCAAACCAATTGCATGCTATATAACATAAGTACTTTTTGACCAAGTCACTTCACGTCCATGTCTTAACAAGAAGACATAAACTGTTATAATCCCAATATACGTTATAAATCATTTGTTGGGAATTATCACACGGTTCAAGAGAAGACAAACTTAGGTCTGGTAATATGTCAGAGTTAGGTCTGTTTTCGTATTAGGTCTGGTAATACATGTTAAGTCTGGTAGTCTGTATTAAGTCTGGTTGACTTATTATGTTAAGTCTGGTCGTGATATAAGAAAAGTTTGTTAGAGATATGTTAGGAAAAGATACAAACGTGTAAGTATCTTTTTAGAAGATTCGTGAATATCTTCTTAGTCGGTTAGTATTAGGGTTTCCTTGGTGTATAAAAGGATCCCTAAGATTGTTAGTTTAACAAGAAAGTTGTACGAGTTTCACAATTGTGATTAATAGAATTATACGAAGTTAGTGTTAACTCTGTGTGTGTTCTTCATTGTTCTTGTTAAGTTTCCGCATTAACATTAACAATCGTTAAGGGTTTCTCACTTAGACTGGTTTGGATTTATCCCAACCATCTACTAAGTATTCAAGGCTACTTAGAGATCCACATACAATTCGTGGACCAACATCATTGATCAACTCAATGACTTCTTGTATATGTTTTAATTAAAAAAACATAACAAGTTAACGTCTTACTTTATTATAAGTCTTCTAACAATTAAAAGACTTCATATTTATATCTTTACAATAAAATATAAATATGCATAACTAAAGTAATCATGAACACCACAATTTGGTTTCAATAGTATTTCAAGTTAATTTATTACTTCATATATTTATGACATTCCAAGAATACATAAACATTCAAATTTGAAGTAGTATTAGATTACTTCATTTATTTATGTCATTTCAATAATACATGAATATTTAGTTTGAAGTAGTCTTATTATCATATTGACACTTGTTCTAATAATTATCTAATTTAGAAACTTGCAAATTAACATAGTTTCATTACATCAGTTGATCTGCTAGTAATGAAAGTATGTAATTTACCTTGTCATTAATATCTATGTCAAAGTCTCACTTACGCTAGATATTAACTCCAAGTGTTCTATTAATTAGATGTGAATAAATCACCTTAGAACATTAGTCTCTTACCTTGTAGTCAAGAGAATCCTTTAAATCATATTACTATGTGTTGTTCTTTGCACAAAATAAAGATTTCTCCCACTTGTGCATGGAACAACATCATTCATCAGATAAACAACACGTCACGCATTTGTTTAATGTGATCAATATGATTGTGTCATAGATATTAGTAGGTATAGGACCACCTTGTCTAGTAAGGAAACGTACATGACTATCCTTAAAACCACAAGTGTCTACTATTGGAAAGTAATTATCTTCAAGAAATTCTTAGAGATAATCTGGGTTACTACCAAGATAACAAGCTTGTAGCTCCCACTGAATTACAGATCATTACATTAACTCATTATTCAGTAATTACAACACAATGCTCCCACTGGATTTGACAACATTATAAATATTTCATAACCAGTAAAAGCAAATAGTTTGCTATTTACTTTCCTACACATTTGAGAAATCGCATACGTAACAATTACTTAGATACTAAAAGAATGTATTCTACTATGTAGATGATGGACTATCCATCAATGCAATTAACTTGAAAAAAAAATTGAGCATGCAATTTCTTCCTTAATATGCCTATCATCCCCACAATGGTATGCAGCATCTTTAAGTGGTCAAAGCACAACAACTAGACAAAGTGTGCTAGTTTGCCTTTTACCAATTTTGCGGTAATCAGTCTAGCTTCTAATTAATTAACTCATATTATGCAATTTTCTTAACTATTAAAGTTTGCTATGAGTTATTTCTTAGAATTTAGACAATTCTAATTTTCCTATCATACTTTTCTTATTCATAAAAAAAGAATAGGATTAAGTCTCATTATTCTCAAAGAAAGTAGACTAGGTTTATTCTTTTAGTAAAGTTGACTCTGGCCAAAACTCCTGCGGGTGTAGATCAATTTACCACTAAAAGAATGCCCCACGTTTACGATTTAACGTTGCATTAATACATTAAAGGAATTTACAAAATTCAATTTTAGTATTTTCGATAATACAATTTTCCAAGAAAAGAAAATTACCCAGGAAATATTCATATATCCATTTAATCTTCTTGAAAACTAGGATCCAACTTTCCATAGTTCCATTAAATCAGTTGAACTGCTAGTAGTGAAAGTACAAAAGATGGTAACTTGTCGTACAATAATCGGCAAAACAATTTCCGACTCCTTGATCATTATGGGAATTACATTTGCCAAACAATTTGCAATGTAAGCGTGTTTCTTCCCATCTCATGCTTTAAGTCTCAAGGTCTCACTTATAACTTAATTAAGTCATCTAATTTATAAACTTGCAAATTAACATAGTTCCATTACATCAGTTGATTAGCTAGTAATGACAGTATGTAATTTACCTTGTCATTAATATCTATGTCAAGGTCTCACTTACGCTAGATATTAACTTCAAGTGTCTCTTATAATTAGATAGCATGGACTTAAGTTTTAGGGTATTTATTTTGATGTGACAATCAAAATATGTACGAAGAAGCATGCACACATCTTCGTATCATAAGTTTTCAAAACAATTTTTTAGTTACCAATTCACTAAGAGTTAAATCAACAAAGTTTTAATTGAGGTATTGGGTTCACCAATCAAATAATTACTTACAATTATCGCCCACTATATCCTACTACTGCATGAGTCATAAAGACTCAAGTTATTCGGATAATTACCACAAAAGTGGCGCGTGGAATTGAGGTCAATTCACCCCTAAGATGATTTTGCACAAAATAATAGTGGTACTTGGTAAGTCTAATTTGACGCACAAGCAAGCGGAGAGACAGAGTAGAGTCTCTTTAAGGCCACAATTTTATGCGAAACCAACTTTATACCTACCTTATAGTTTGTCAAACTAGGTCCGTCGTTCAACTATTGGTGCAAAACTCATCATTCAATCAAAAGTTTATGATTCTAAGTCTTAAAAATTTTATGTTATAAATTCTAAAATTGCTAGTCTCGCCTGGGATCAAATTACCGTGCGAAGCGAACCACTGTCGGCACATAAGACTTGGCAATATATAATTTAACACATCAAGGTTTCATAGTTATTATGTCAGTTTATTTTCTATTCCAAAAAATCACCCTCTTTTTGCTTACAATTCAACGATAATTTAAACAAAAAAGACAAGTAATTTTAATAAAAATAAACACATAATAACGCATATAATCTTAACTATTAAATCATATAGCCACATGCAAACCTTTTGATAAATCCCTATTAATAATCTATATGTGAATTATAATGTATATAATTGGTAAGACTCTTATTGGTTTTCGAGCTCATTGTACCCAATGGACCACAGACACCAACAAGTTGGTCGCGTAAGCCTTATTAATTATATACCACGTTGCACATAATTGATTCATTAATTTAATATATTAGGTCTTCTCTAATTTTAGATTTATCTAAACATGTAGCAATTAAACTGACCCTAATCCATGATTTCCTTGCATGAAGAATCATAGATTAGTTACAGGAACGTAACCCTTTACACACATAAACACACATGTTTTCTAATTTAGGGTTACAAAACTAACTTTTTATTAAAAGAGGGTCGAACCCCCCCCCCTAAATTATGATTCGATTTATATTTTATGTTCTAAACCTAAAACAAATCGACAAACATGTTAATCCAAATTAAGATTTGATTTTTATTATGCGTTTCGGTAATTACAATTACATGTTAAACGGCTCGTAATGCCACTGTTAGAATTTAGATATCATAACAATTATATAAATAAATAAACACACATCAAAGAGCATAGCGGAAGCAAGGATCGTTTATTTTAACAAGTATAAAGATTACCGAATAATAAAAGTTAACGTACCTTGATCCCAGCAAAACAAGGATCAAACTTCTCTTTTCTTCTTCTTGATAAAACAAAGGATTAACGTGAAACCCCTTACCTTTTTATTTCACAATCCAAGATGGAATAACTAAAGTAAGTTATTACCGAGGTCTTGTACACACGTACTATAACCAACTAACGTTAGATGCTAGTGTAAAGACACGATTTAAACCAAAACTATTTTTGTTTAATTAAAAGCAAATCGATCCACCCTTAAAGATGGTGATCGATTGGTTTTAGAAGCAAAGAGGAAGAGAGAAAATCTTAGAGTTATAGCAAGTATGCACTAGGTCCAAAACAATAACCCTTTGATTTGTATTTATAGTGAAATCTTGTCTTGGAGCCCAAGTATTCGATTTAGGGTTATAGGAACCCTTAAAAACCGGCCACCCATTAACAATGGGTTCTAGATCCTTCTTGAGCCTCAAATTTCACTAATAGTCCTTCCTTTATTTACTTAACGGTCGTTAGTCAATTCTGTTAATTACTTAACGTCCGTTAGTTATCATTTCGTGTCCAAATAATTAAATACATAACGATTATATATATTAATTATTTACGTTAGTCATTCATACGTAAAGTGTGCAATCCCAAGGTACCGTATTCGATTCTAGTCATACAAGTTTTAATATTTTTCCATAACTCTAACACAACATGCCACTTTTTTTTTTGTCTTGATAACAGTGCTTTCTGTGAGCTTGACTACTTTCATAATGAATCTCACTTTCGGGTCAGTCACGGTGGACTAAGACGGACCATGTAAGTTAAACCGGATAGAAAATATAACATACGTTTAGATTTTTACTATTCAAATACCAATACTCACTTAGTTCTTGAAATAGGACTTCAGTTTGAGTATTTTCCATAACAAGCAAATTTTTGTTTTTCTTTTTCTTTTTGTTAAAAATAGCACATTTTTTGTAACTAGATGTTTAACTTGTGAGGAATAAACACGTAATAAAATAAGACAGCAGAGGCTACAGATTAAATATAGCTATATCATCTGATATAGCCGACAACTTTTGACAATGGTTGTCCGGCTGGCCTTTGTACCGTGCTGGGCGGTAACCATTTCGTTTTCTATATGCGTGTTTTTAACAGAAATATAAATGTGGCGTTTAGTTGGAAAACATTTTCTTTCATTTCCTTTTTTTTGTTTTGTAGGAAAAGGGAGGGGAGTTTTATTTCCACAAAACAATTGAAAATTTAGAAAACGCGTTTAGTTTGAGAAACATTTATTTGTGTTTTCCATTTTTCAAAACTAGAAAACATGTTTAAGTGTTGTTGTTTTTTATCTCAATTCTCTATTCACCTTTGTAATATTATAAAAACATCTTCAAAACACAAAAACAAATATTATAAACTAACAAACTAAATTATAAAATAACTAAAAAAATCTAATACGAGAAAATAAAGAATTAAAAAAGTAAAATATAAAATCAAATAACATGAAAAAATCTTCAAGCGACAATAATACGTTTTCGTCCGTTTTATTACGTTTTCGTCTGTTTTTTTACGTTTTCGTCCGTTTTATTACGTTTTCATTCGATTCTTTACCTTTTCGTCCGTTTTTATACGTTTTTTTTCCGATTTATTACGTTTTCGTCTGTTTTTTTACGTTTTCGTCTGTTTTTTTACGTTTTCGTCTGTTTTTTTATGTTTTTCTCCGATTTTTTACGTTTTCGTCCGATTCTTTACTTTTTGGTCTATTTTTTACGTTATCATCCGATTCTTTACGTTTTTGTCCGATTCTTTACGTTTTCGTCTGAATTTTTACGTTTTTGTCTGATTCTTTACGTTTTCGTCCGATTCTTTACGTTTACATCTGTTTTTTTACATTGAAAACGTAAAAATAGACAGAAAACGGACGACAACGTAAGGAAATAGACAAAAAACGTAAAAAATGGATGAAAACATAAAGAAAATACGAAAACGTAAAAAAACAGACGGAAACTTAAAGAATCGGACGAAAACGTAAAGAATCGGACGAAAACGTAAACAAGCGGACGAAAACGTAAAAATTCAGACAAAAACGTAAAAAACAGACGAAAACGTAAAGAATCGGACGAAAACTTAAAAAATCAAACAAAAACGTAAAAATTCAGACAAAAACGTAAAGAATCGGACGAAAACATAAAGAATCGGACGAAAATGTAAAGAATCGGACGAAAACGTAAAAAATAGACGAAAACGTAAAGAATCGGACGAAAACGTAAAAAATCGGACGAAAACGTAAAGAATCTGACGAAAACGTAAAGAATCAGACGAAAACGTAAAGAATCGGACGAAAACGTAAAAAAAACAGACGAAAACGTAAAGAATCTAACGAAAACGTAAAAAGTCAGACGAAAACGTAAAGAATCGGACGAAAACGTAAAGAATCGGACAAAAACGTAAAGAATCGGACGAAAACGTAAAAATTCAGAAGAAAACGTAAAGAATCAGACGAAAACGTAAAAAAAACAGACGAAAATGTAAAGAATCTGACGAAAACGTAAAAAGTCGGACGAAAACGTAAAGAATCGGAGAAAAACGTAAAGAATCGGACGAAAACGTAAAGAATCGGACGGACGTAAAAAATCGGACGAAAACGTAAAAAATCGGACGAAAACTTAAAGAATCGGACGAAAACGTAAAGAATCAGACGAAAACGTAAAAAAACAGACGAAAACGTAAAGAATCTGATGAAAACGTAAAAAGTCGGAAGAAAACGTAAAGAATCGGACGAAAACGTAAAGAATCGGACAAAGACGTAAAGAATCGGATGAAAACGTAAAGAATTGGACGAAAACGTAAAAATTCAGACGAAAACGTAAAGAATCGGACGAAAACGTAAAAATTCGGACGAAAACGTTAAGAATCTGACAAAAACGTAAAGAATCGGACGAAAACGTAAAGAATCGGACGAAAACTTAAAGAATCGGACGAAAATGTAAAGAATCGGACGAAAACGTAAAGAATCGTACGAAAACGTAAAAAATCAGACGAAAACGTAAAGAATCGGACGAAAACGTAAAAAACGGCTGGAGCGACGCCGGCGAGGGTTTGAACTTCAAACGAAAACGTAAAGAATCGGACGAAAACGAAAACGTAAACTATTTACCCCAAATTCATCAGCAATTTGTTTGAACTTCAACTCATGTTCCTGGAACTTCGCGTCATATGCCTTCATCTTCTGTAAAAGTCGGGGGAATATCATCGTGCATAAATCGGTTTACTGGCGGCTGTATCACTGGAGGGGCGGGCGGATTCCCATAAAAAAAGGCTCTACTTTGAACCCACCACTCGGTATCTTGCTCAAAGTCATCCGGTGTAAGCCGTTTCAAAATTACTTAATCGCTCTTACAACCCGTTTCATTACAGTTAAATATCTTACGCTTATATTCAAAATCACTTAAGCATTCCTACAACCTGTTTCATTGCAGTTAAATATCTTACGCTTATATTCAAAATCACTTAATTACTCCTACAACCCTTTCCATTTTAGGTGTTTATCATCTCCTACAACCCGTTTCATTTTAGGTGTTTACCATGTATTGATGCATGAAGATAAAAGAGACATGGCATACTTTCTAAATCACTTTCCATCAAGCTATTGTAGTTGAATATCTTAAGCTTATATTCAAAATCACTTAATCACTCCTAAAACCCCTTTCATTACAGTTAAATCTTATGCTTATCTTCAAAATCACTTAATCACTCCTACACCTGTTTCATTTGAGGTGTTTACCATGTATTGATGCATGAAGATAAAAGAGACATGACATACTTTCTAAATCACTTTTCATCAAGCTATTGCAGTTGAATATCTTTAGCTTATATTCAAAATCACTTAATCACTCGTACAACCCCTTTCATTCCAGTTAAATCTTATGCTTATATTCAAAATCACTTAATCACTCCTACAACCCGTTTCATTGCAGTTAAATATCTTACACTTATATTCTAAATCATTTAATCACTCTACACATGTACACACCCCTAAATAAGTTTGAGTCAGCTGAGGTTCATATTGTTGTTGCTCAATAAATCTTGACGCATCGTCTTTGTTGCATTGTTTTTGAATATACTTTTGCATTTGTTCAACGGTATGGGGGAGACGACAATCTAAAATTTTGTGTTATTGTGTTTAAAGGTGTTGATAGAATTGTTGTTTGAACTGTGTTTGAAATTGTGTGTTTAGAAGTGTGTTTGAGGTTGTTATTTATAAGGTTGTAACGTGCTGTTTTTTTTTTCTTTTTTTTTTTTTTTTTTTTTTTTTTTTTTTTTTTTTAAACGGTTCAATTTTTAAATAAATATGTGTGTGTTACAGTCAGTCAAAACTTAGACCGGTAGTTGTTTTCTTTTGTCCTCGACCAATATTTGACCATAACACCACAGTGGGTGTGACCGACTTTGAAGTCGGTCGACCAATTTGAGTGACCGATTTATTCCAGTCCAGTGTGCATAGCCTAATATGCCGCTAAGTTAACAGTAACAATATTGATCAATGTGTCGTTAAATAGGATAAGATATACCTGTTAGCCGCGCCAAGTGAAATGTCAAGAGTTTGGCTTGCCTCAAAGTGGAGAAAAGAGGAAAAATATACATGTTAGACCCGTTTCTCGGGTATTGGTACCCCACCCTAGATGAAAGTGGACCAAAGGCCTTACGTGATTGGCCAGTCAACAAAGGTTGCGTTTTAGTCAAACCCGATAGTCAAGTGATGGTCAAAGTATGTGTTATATAGCTATGGAAAGTATATTGTGGCAAGAATAGAAAGGGAATAGACTTAAGGGACTTATGTTATCATAAGTCAATTATGTTATAAAGTTAGTTGAGGCTAAAATAGAAGGAATGGGACTTGAGGGACCATTCTTGCCATTAGCCAAACTTGTGCCTAGTCAATTATTTATCCAGGAGATTCTAGATTTCTCTCCATTATTTAGAAAGAGTGAGGCCGGTTCTTAGGAGAAGAAAAGAGAGGGAAAGCTAGGTATTGATCAAAGATGAAGAAGATGATCAAGTCTTAATGCTTATGGCCTTCCTTAGCTATGATCTTCCCAAGTTTTGATTATTGTTAAAGATGATGATGATGATGATGATGATGATGGAAGAATGTGATGATGATGATGTTCTTGTTATGATGTAGCTTGAATTAAGGTAAGTAAAATGATGGTAACATGTGTTATATGGATTTCTAACATATGTATTATGTATGTTGTATGACAAGTGATATGAACTTGTGTTATGCTTATGTGATGCCGTGGATATGGCTTATGTGATGAATTGGTGTTATGGATTATGTTGATGTTATGTGCTAGATGAGACTTGAGTAGTGAGCCATGAAGTAAGTGTTTATGTATATGATGCTTATGTGGATTGAAGTATAATTGTATGTTATGATCGTTTTGCTTACTAAGCCTTTGTGCTTACGGTTTAGTTGTCTAACCGTTTTGTAGGTTGGCGTGCTTATATGGATGATTTGGATATATGGGTTAAGGCTTGGTTATGCGATATGGGTAGATTGGTAAGAATGTAGAGCCTAGGTAGATACGGGGCTTATGTGTAAGCTTGTACCCCCGTTAGTCTTTTATGGGTTGTTAAAGTGTAGCCGTATGGAAAATTGTATGTCAAGAGTTGTATAACGATTTGGTAGTCGTTTGGTAAGTCAAAGTATGGGTTAGGTGTTTTTGGTGTAATGTTAAAGGGGCGTTTGGATTTAGTATAAACGTACCCATTTTGGATAGTAAACGGTTCAAGTGTCATTGAAGCATGTTTTTTATGATAAGTTATCGATGTTGGTCAAGTTTGATGTAAAACGGAAGTTGTATGGGTTGTTTGTAGTGAATATGGGTCAAAACGGGTTATTTGCATAACCCGTCTAATTTGTAAAGTACCATTTCGGGAAGTCAAATGGTAAATATTTTTGTATGAAAATGAGCCCAATGACATACTAAAGAAATCTGGAAAGTTTCATTAAGTTTTGAGTCTTGTAAGTCATCTTTTGTGAAATTAGAGTAAGTTGCTAAAAGTTGTGGTCTTGGTAAAAATCTAAGAATGGAGCATAAGGCCTTCCACTTCTGAGCAATAAGGCCTTCCTCAATTAAAAGTGGTTTTATGTGTTTCTGAGTAACAGATCATACGCCCTCATGGGCTGAGCATAAGGCCTTCTGCCTAAAATGCATTTTTCACCCATTCTGAGTACCAGATCATACGCCCTTCCGGACCTTGGGCGTAAGGGCGTATGGTACACAGGTTGTTTTGGTAGATTTTTGTCAATGTTCGAAAAATCATATCTTTTAATCCGTAAGTCGTTACGGGTTGTGCCACCCGTCGTTTTGAAGGTAATTGAGTCTACTTTCATCTAAAAATAGCTTCAAGGTCTGATTGTGTATGGATTTTTAGAAATGGTCAAAAGAGTGACAGCATGTCCGTAAAGTCAAGCGTTTCCGCGTATAAAGTTTTAAATTTTGGTCAAAGCGGGCACGGGGTGTAACAACTTGGTATCAAAGCCTCAGTTTAAGCGAATTAGGTTTCCTTTAGGTTGCCTAGACTTAGACCACTTGTAGGAATGTTGGACGTAGGTGTAAGAAATGCGTAAGATAAACGTTTAAGTTAAAAGAAGGAATGTGTGACGTGACATGTGAACTTAAGTTAGTAAGTATGATAAATGTGTTTTAACATTTTAATGTTTATGCGATGTGAGTCCAAGGAGGACTTGAAGTGTTTAAATGACTAATTAACCGTGCACCTTGATTGGTGTCGGTGATCATATAAACGTATGTTAGAGTAACGGTAATGGAAGGTGAATAGGAATGGTAATTGGTATTAGAGATGGGTTAAAGAGTAAGTTTAAATGTTGACATCTATAGTATGGACATTGTATAGGTGCTATATTATAACGTGAAAAGATAAGATGAAGCTAATGTACTAATGATGTAGTGTTAAATGGTATGAAGGCTAAAGAATGAGGCAAAAGAATAACGGCATGTAATCTTTGTGATCCGTAGGATATTAATGTGACCAACATATGGTCTCGTTATATATATATGTCTAATGATTGACGTTAATGTGGTATAGAGACGGGTTAAGAAGAAGTTAATGTATAAGGATAAGAATGCGATGAGTTAAGAATGTAAGAGCGAATAAGATGAGTATGCATGAGGTAAAGGTGTTGCCCTGAAATCATTATATTACGGCTAAGGTCATTAGCGGTAATTGTTATAATGAATGTATGCGTTGCAGTTGACGATATGTGTAAAGTCTATATATAAAAGAGTTGAGTAGACTAACTTGTAATGTAAAAAGGTGGAAATGGTTAGTGCGGGTTAAAGAATGTAAGCTAGAGTGAAAAGTGTAACGACGTAGAAAATGTGTAAGTAACCAAAACATGCAAGAAGAACGAATGGTACTAATGAATGAATGTAAGTTACCCTATGCAAGGTTTAAAAATGGAAAGAGTCGGGTGGACTAAAGGATAAAGTAAGAGAGTGAAAATGATTAAAGCGGATGTAGGATCCCACGAAAATCCATTATAATAATCCTTGTTAATTAATAATAACCTCGAGTTATCATTTAATAAAACCCATTTTTACGGGGAAATTTAAAATTTTTATTTACTATATTATTCCTACCAAGTCACGTCAACACAACAATTACCGAATGTCAACACTAGACCACGACTTATATTACGAAACGTAACCACTTCACAAGGATTAATATTTCATAAATCACAATATGTGCAAATCTCACTGATTATTATTTTGTCATCACTAATTACACAAAATTTACTCTAAACATATTTTACTTCTTTCACTAAACTAACCAAGCTACAACCCAACCGGACCCTTAAAACAGTCCAGCCCACTTCAACTTTCACACGACCAGCCCAACTCCCAAATTCAATTTTCTTTTGTTATTTCATGCAAGCCGACCAGCCAAACACCTCCAAAAGCGCGACTCGTTTTCTCATTTCTTAAACACAACACACGAATATTTTTACACCATCTTACTCACCCCCACTAGACTTCATGCGTACCAAATTTCAGATTTAGATATCGAGTATTGCCATGATTTTCGAGACCAATCTCTTTGTCCCATTCTCACCCAACTCGACATGCATAACACATAAAAACTTAACCATTTTAAACCCGATTTTTCCTGCATTCTACACATGATATTTTTAACAATATACAACTCTTAGAACGAGTATAGGGCAGCAGGAAAGGGTTGTGATTTGTTAGTCCATTTTGGCGTTAGTTAGAATACTTCTCACACACTCACTACTCTCATTTCAACCTTCTCTCACTCACAAACATATCTCAAGAAGCCAGAAGTTCTCTATGGCATTTTAGAATACTTCTCGAATAGAAACAGGCCACGTTTATATATAACGTATAAGTGTCTAGCGAAGTGGGTTAAGACGTTGGTGCTTCATTCGATCTCGCTGTTTCTTCATCACCTTTTAAAGGTGTAGTAAGTAACTAATATCCCATTCTATTTCAGCTCCTCACGTTAAGCTTCCTATCTTAGTTACACGTTAAGTCATGTGTTCATGCATAACATACATATATATATATATATATATATATATATATATATATATATATATATTATATATATATATATATATATATATATATATATATATATATATTATATATATATACATTTCGAACGTATCATTATTTTCATTTCATATGCCCCGTTAATATTAACAAAAAGACTTCAAGTGATGATCAAAGCACACTTAGGACCACATTAGATCACCTATAATCATGTTAACTTATCTTGCATATCACCTTTCTTAAATATTTGTATTTGAACGTCCATATTTTTAGGTTATATCAAACAAAGGAACCGTACAAAATAACGAATGAACTTATACAAAACCTTCATGACCACCTCACCCTCTTCTCTTAACTCCACAGACCATGGGACATGTTAACTCAACCCACGAACCCCTTAAAACGACACGTCTAACATATATCTGAAATATGTGAAAAATTAACCAAGTTTTTTTTATTGAAAGCGTGCTACATAGCCTAGAAAACCCTCATGTATTTTGTAAAATCACCACACAACTTAACATTTTCTTCACACAACACGTTTAAGTACCTAACAAACTACGTTTTTCATTCATATCACAAGCCATGATAACCACAACTCGGCACTTTAAAACAGCCAAAGTGTTTCGCTAAAGTCATTTTTGAAAATCCTTAAAGTGTAGCGAATGGGCTGTTAGCCCATCAAGCTGTTTTTATAAGCTATGTGATGAACTCAAATAAGTACATTTTATTACTATCATTTATCCTATTAATTTGACTTGTTTTACTATATTATGTATGAGGATTGATACTTAATCGTTTACTTTTGTAATTCTCAGGTAAAAACAAGCATTTGGTGAAACTTAGCGATTTTGGACTGATTATGGAGCAAAACATGCAAGAAGTTAAGAGTCTACTGAAATGAAGAAGATCAAGACTAATCTGCTCCAGATGCGCCGCATCTCACTCGTTACATACGGCGCATCTCTATTAAGATTCCACCAGATACGATCCAAGATACAAGAGGACATGCGCCGCATCTAATCATGGAGTTACGCCGCATCTTCTGGCGGTGTACGAATATTCCTGAATATTATAATCTTGGACCCCACGCGAAGTTAAGTCAATGCGCCGCATCTACTTACTAGATGCGCCGCATCTTCCCTCAGACAGAAACTATAAATACCCCAAGACCAGACGAATTTCGAGAGCAATATATTAGATTCGAAGACCGAAGCAGCAGAACCCTAGGACGAATTCAGTCAAGGAGGCAGCACAAGACACACCAAACGAAGATACAAGAGCTGTAAGAAGGTGCTGCATGTGTTTAATTCATTAAGTAGTTTTGTTTTATTGTGGTAGCAAACTTTAATTCATCAGGATTGGTGGCTTGTGTAATGTGACAACGAAAGATTGCACTCCCTTTAATACTTGCTTTCTGATGAAGCGAAAAGTGTACCGCTTTTAGGGGGTCATTTAAGCCCTAAATCGTCTTTATTTGATCAAATATTGCCCTAAATCGTTCCTTTTGTCATTTTAGGTACTTTTGAGGAGAAATCTGGAAAAGGAGCCATTTTGGACGTTTTTGGAGCATAAAGTGAAGAAAACGGCAAAGTCTCAAAAATCGGCTAAAAGTTACCTTTGACGGCGTCACATTTAACCCCAGACGGCGTCATGCCTTGGCAAGAAAAGGTGGACGTGAAATTTACTCATGATAAGCCAGTGAAAATACCATGTGAATTCTGACGGCGTCACGCTTTAACTTGATCAAGGGCGTCACGGCTTAAATCATAAGGGGACGGCGTCACGTTCATGGTTCGACGGCGTCAAGCCTTGATAAGCCAGAATGGATTTTTGAAGAGCTAAAGAGGGACGGCGTCAAGAAGGTCATCCGGGAACCCTAGAAGCGGCGAGGTGACGGCGTCACACTCCATAAGGTGACGCCGTCAGATCCAAAAATCTATATATAGTTTTCTAATTTTTTGTCATTAGAGAGAGCTTAGTGTGTGGAATTTTGGGAGAAAACCCTAAGACGATTTTAGCATCTTTTTCAAGGCTTTTTGCCTTGAGATCTTCCATGTTACATTGAAAGATAAGTTATCAATTAATCATTCAATATGTCTATGTGTTGTTTGATTCTATCTTATTCTTGTCTTTTGTTTAACATGTTAGGCTAATTTTATCTTGTGTTTGCTTAGATCTAATGAAACCTAGCTATTGATTATTGGTTATTAGTGTGTTATTAGTTGTATTGGATGATTGTTTATCTATGTTAGGCTTAAGAAAACTGGCTAACTTCCTATTCGGTAACTTGCTTGAACGTCTTAAGAAGCATGAACCAAATGCGTACTAAAGGTTTTTATGGTTGTATTTAATGCACAAGCGAATTCTAGTGATCCCATGTTAGGAGCTTCCTAGCCGGCTCGACATAGGAGTGAAGTAGGAGCTTGTAGAGTTGGGGAAGTAAGTACGCCACCCCACGAATGGTATTAAGGAATACACCCGTCATCCACGTGACTAATACACACTAATTAACCGGTAAAAGATAGTTAGGGAGTAAGGAAATCTAAGTAAACACATTTCTCTACACATAAGTTTCTCACCACATTTTCATTTTTGTTATTTTATTTTATTTGCATCCGTAGTAATTTTGGGTTAGTTGACTAGCAACTAATTCCGCCCACTCCTTCAAACCCGAGATTTTACTTGCTTTCATAAAAACTATAAAAACATAAAAAGAATCTTCCTCAACCCTTAGACCTAATTAGAGTAGTCTTTCACACCTAACGAACACTATTCCCTGTGGAGAACGATCAATCCCCCGTACTTA
This sequence comes from Artemisia tridentata subsp. tridentata, assembly GCA_021014915.2. Lineage (NCBI taxonomy): Eukaryota > Viridiplantae > Streptophyta > Magnoliopsida > Asterales > Asteraceae > Artemisia > Artemisia tridentata. The sequence continues at coordinate 318,864,674 of CP139501.1, read as the reverse complement.
CCACTACACTATACTACATCGGTCAGGTACACTGCCTGGTGGGGTTGTAAGCCTCTTGAGATCCCTCGAGAGGTAAAACCTGTTGTAAGGTTACAAAACCACGCATCAAGTTTTTGGCGCCGCTGCCGGGGAATAGTTATTGTTTAGGTTGAATTTTTATTTCTATTAGGTCTACTCACTAGATTCCTTTTTAGTGAATTTTTATTTTATTTTTCTAGGTTTTCTTTATCTATCTTATTTCTTTGTACTTTTGTTTGTGATACCTTCCACTTACCTCATGAGTAACATTGGTCATTTGATCCCTGTTATTCGTGTTTTTCGCCGTGCAAATTTTCAACTACCCGTTCCCGCCCCCATAGTAGCAAACAACAACCTTTCACCCAACCACCACTTTGGTAATAATTCTGAGATGGAGGAGTCTGACCATGAGAATGACTATGTTAGTCCATTTTACTATTCAGACTCCGATGAGGATGCTGATGATGGAGAAGTAGTTAACGAGGAATGGGGAAAAGAGGAAATTGATCCCTTTAAGTATGTTGACCCTAAGACTAAGATCGAAAAGGATAGCCTCTTTAACATGCAATTTCCGTGTAAGATTGGTTATCATGATTTTTATGCTTATCTTAACTCATCTTTGCCTATGAACATTATCTCTCGCGCTAATTATAATAAAATCATGGTAGATGAGCTAGAATATCAAGGTGATAACATCGTTGCTAGGACTAAGCCAATACACGTATTCGTTGGAAGTTTTGTGTATTTGGTGGAATTTATGGTTATGGAGAACTTAGGAGAATTCATTGATAACAAATTAACCCAAGTCATTTTTGGAGAACCCTTCAAAAGGTTGACCAACCTTGACGAAAAACTTGTGGACGGGTTAATTACATTCTCGGATGGGGATGAAGATTTTGTCTATCAAATGCCCCGAGCACATCCTAGGTTTAAGAACTACCCCATTGAATCTTGCAATAGAATTATGCCTATCGACTTGTTAAGTGAGAATGATAAGGGGAAGGGGCTCAAATATCCACATGAGAAAAATAAGAGATATTATCATGGATGTTTGGAGCTAAATGATGAATACAAGAAAGATGAGGCAACAATTAGATGGCTCACACTCGGGTACGTGAGCATAAGCGACACTAGATAGATGGACTTTGAGTCTAGCTACAAGACTCGTTAATAAAGAAAAGCGCTTCTTGGGAGGCAACCCAAGCTTTATTTGCTTTATTTGTTTGATTGTTTGTTTATTTAATTTTATTTGTTTCCGTATGCATTTCTTATTCTTTTTGTTTACTGTTCATGTCTCAAATATAAATTGTGAAAATGCTTTATTTTGTTTTTAACTTCGTCTTAACTACATATAAAGGTATTTTGCAAAAGATAAGTGTAAGGGAAATTTAAATCTGTTTTAAAGAACAAGATTGAACATGAACGATAACAATGAGATATAAGCATGCATATTAGTATTTGTTTGAGTCAAATGCTTGTATCGAGTCATAATGAAGTTTTGCAGGAATTCCAGGAAGTAAGGTATAGGTTTTTCCAGAAATTTTCTGGAAACTTAACATGAGAATTCTGTCAGATCATTTCTGACGGCGTCAGGCCTTACAACCTGACGGCATCAGGTTTTAATTTTCTGAAAGTTTTGAAAGTTTTGTTTTTCTACCGGAATCATAAAAAGTTTTTATTAAATCTCTAACTTATAAACTCCAGGAATCTGCAAAACATTCATTCCGCAAGCATTATATCTTTAATTGTTTTATTTCTAAGTCTGGAATTACACCTAGTTGTGAGTTGTCTTTGTTCGGTTTGATGCTTTGGTTTTTCTTGTTTGTTTTCTCAGGATTAACAGGTTATTTTGGACAAGGAGATGTATGTGGAATCAAGCTTTTGGCGATGCATTAGTCTTGAAGCTTCTACATTACCTTGGAAGAAGATCTAACCATGTTACCTCTATATCCACCGAACGAATCAGGGGAGTATTTGATTTCATTCTTTTAGCTTTTCACTTTTACATCTTGTTATTTGAACATTGGGGACAATGTTCATCTTAAGTGTAAGGGGGGGTAAAAGTACGATACTTTAGAGAATACAATTACGCTTGATTTTTGTTTGTTTAATGGTAGATGTGTAATAAAACTGAGAGAAATACCTGTTAGGGTAATTTTAGTGCCAAATTTAAAATTTTTTACAACATTTAGGAGTGAAACTTTGATCTTAATGAGCATCTCACGGATAGGAGTTATATGACTAGCACAAAAACCGTACCACTAAAAATTTTTTTTTCCACCCCCAAATATGTGAGGTTCGCCCCTAGAATTGGTAGGAAAAGCATTTATGCTATGATGTGTGTACCGGTAGCACTTAGATTCTAGAACTTGCGTTAGGACCATTCCGAAGCCACAAGTGAGACTACATTCGTGTAGTTAGATTTACTACATGATAAGAGGCATTAGGATTTACCCATTGTTTTACACCTGTGTTTTTGTTATAATTACGTTGGCTACATTGGTCAAGTAATTCTCCCACACCCTTTGCGTTGTACTCATTTTTAGTACACGATACCCCTAGTACACCCCTCAGAGCCTATCTTTTCGTTTCGACCTTTAAGCATTTTACTTAAAGGAAGAATTTGTTACACCCCACTAAAATGTGCACCCAAATCGCCTTAGCCTACCTTGTATGCACTCATTTTTAGTGCATTATTGTTACAACATTTGTTTAAACCCAAGTTAATTATCTAGTTGATTACATGGTTGCTAAGTCGAGTCATATCCTTGTACATATTGTTTTGGGACGATTGGGACTCATGGGTAAAGTACTAGTGTAACGGAGTAATGGGGAAGAACAACATTATTACCCCCATATGTGCTAAATATTTTAAAAGTACTCCAAGTTTTTCAATTATCTTAATTCGAGTCGTTAGATTAGTATTTGTAAAGTTATGTAAAAGTTCAAGTGTAAGGGGAATGCAATGCCCCTATGATGTATTATTTTGGATGGTAGGGCAAGAGTGTATGCAAAAAAAAAAAAAAAAAAAAAAAAAAAAAAAAAAAAAAAATTCAAGAAAAATACAAAAAAAATGAGAAAATGAAAAATAGAAAAAACATACGGACTACCATCCCGTTTCATTTTACGTTTGTTTTATGTTTGTTTTTGGTTTTGTTATTTCGTTTCTAGCTTAAGATCGAGTCTAGTCTTGGCTTAGCAACATTGTATAGTACATGTAATTGATCAAGATCTTTAACTCGCCACCAGTAAAATATCCCGTATCCAACAAAACCGTGTTTTCCTTTTCCCTACACCTAACGTTATAACCCATTTAAAAGCCCTCTTTGATAGTTTATCTTAGGTGCTTACGCCTAGTGGAGGAGGTTTTCGATCCTTTCCCAAGCCTATGGTAATCTATTTGCTATGACAGGTAGTGAGAGATATTATCCGTTTTCATTTATGAGATTTATTTTGATGACACTTGAGAGATGTGAGTATCTAAACACTACTTGTGAGGTGCTAGTATGTAATCTCCGTGCTTATTATGATTGAAGTGGAACGATTATTTGTTGTAATTACTTTTATGTTAGCATTAAATGACCCCTAACTTGTATTTTGATTAGAATAAAAGCGCATTTGCTTGAGGACAAGCAAATCTCAAGTGTAAGGGTATTTGATGAAGCGAAAAGTGTACCGCTTTTAGGGGGTCATTTAAGCCCTAAATCGTATTTATTTGATCAAATATTGCCCTAAATCGTTCCTTTTGTCATTTTAGGTACTTTTGAGGAGAAATCTGGAAAAGGAGCCATTTTGGACGTTTTTGGAGCATAAAGTGAAGAAAACAGCAAAGTCTCAAAAATCGGCTAAAAGTTACCTTTGACGGCGTCACATTTAACCCCAGACGGCGTCATGCCTTGGCAAGAAAAGGTGGACGTGAAATTTACTCATGATAAGCCAGTGAAAATACCATGTGAATTCTGACGGCGTCACGCTTTAACTTGATCAAGGGCGTCACGGCTTAAATCATAAGGGGACGGCGTCACGTTCATGGTTCGACGGCGTCAAGCCTTGATAAGCCAGAATGGATTTTTGAAGAGCTAAAGAGGGACGGCGTCAAGAAGGTCATCCGGGAACCCTAGAAGCGGCGAGGTGACGGCGTCACACTCCATAAGGTGACGCCGTCAGATCCAAAAATCTATATATAGTTTTCTAATTTTTTGTCATTAGAGAGAGCTTAGTGTGTGGAATTTTGGGAGAAAACCCTAAGACGATTTTAGCATCTTTTTCAAGGCTTTTTGCCTTGAGATCTTCCATGTTACATTGAAAGATAAGTTATCAATTAATCATTCAATATGTCTATGTGTTGTTTGATTCTATCTTATTCTTGTCTTTTGTTTAACATGTTAGGCTAATTTTATCTTGTGTTTGCTTAGATCTAATGAAACCTAGCTATTGATTATTGGTTATTAGTGTGTTATTAGTTGTATTGGATGATTGTTTATCTATGTTAGGCTTAAGAAAACTGGCTAACTTCCTATTCGGTAACTTGCTTGAACGTCTTAAGAAGCATGAACCAAATGCGTACTAAAGGTTTTTATGGTTGTATTTAATGCACAAGCGAATTCTAGTGATCCCATGTTAGGAGCTTCCTAGCCGGCTCGACATAGGAGTGAAGTAGGAGCTTGTAGAGTTGGGGAAGTAAGTACGCCACCCCACGAATGGTATTAAGGAATACACCCGTCATCCACGCGACTAATACACACTAATTAACCGGTAAAAGATAGTTAGGGAGTAAGGAAATCTAAGTAAACACATTTCTCTACACATAAGTTTCTCACCACATTTTCATTTTTGTTATTTTATTTTATTTGCATCCGTAGTAATTTTGGGTTAGTTGACTAGCAACTAATTCCGCCCACTCCTTCAAACCCGAGATTTTACTTGCTTTCATAAAAACTATAAAAACATAAAAAGAATCTTCCTCAACCCTTAGACCTAATTAGAGTATCCTTTCACACCTAACGAACACTATTCCCTGTGGAGAACGATCAATCCCCCGTACTTACCACTACACTATACTACATCGGTCAGGTACACTGCCTGGTGGGGTTGTAAGCCTCTTGAGATCCCTCGAGAGGTAAAACCTGTTGTAAGGTTACAAAACCACGCATCACTTTCCCATCAATTAAAGTTTAAATGTTGATGTCTTTGGTTACTACTTATTAGTGCATTGATAACCTCTGTGTTTATTAGTGGCTTGCGGGCATTTGACTACGGAAAATAATGTGGCTCCCACGGTTATTACTAAATTGATCACTTAGGAATAACTTTTAGACATAAGTAATCATTAAGGGTTTACTCGCCGATAAGAATAGGACCAACGAGAAAGGGTTAACTACATACACTTCATATAAAGCTATCAATAAAACAAGTGACAATCTACTTAATCATAAGGACAGCCCTCTTATTGTCTCGAGTATTTATCTATGTACGTGTGTGCTACTTGCTGGTTCGTGCCTATTGGTTTATTTTATTATTTAATTGCAAACAAATCGTGCCAGTCTCTCAGGCTGAAACCCCCTTGCGTTAGGATATTAAAATACTGATTAGAATAACGAGATAATACGTTCCACTCTTAGTGATCGACACTCTACTTACCATTATATTCATACTGACCGGGTACACTGCTCGTTAAGTGTGTGTGTTATTGATAAGTCGGCTAAATATAAATTTAAAACTTGAGTAGGCATTAAAACTGCTAAACCGCAACGACACATCACGCGCATCAAGTTTTTGGCGCCGTTGCCGGGGAGTGAATTGTTATTATCTGTTAATTTGATTAGTATTTTAATTAGGTTTTTCTTTTTATTAGATTAATTGCATCATTGTATTATTTTGCATATTTGTTGTTTTGTGTGTTATTTGTTTGCCTTTATTTTTGTTTTTGTGTTTATTTTTGTTTGTGTGTTTTAATTTTTGTTTTTATTTTTCGTATTTTTTCTGTTCTGCTATCGTTGTACTGTGCTAAATCAAACGATACGGCGCATCTGATCTCTCAGATACGGCGTATTGCGTTTAATTTTTTTAAAATACAACGCGTTTAATTAATTCGATACGACGCATCTTTTCCCCAAGATACGGCGTATCTGTTTTTGATAAAAAAAATTTCTAAACGTTAACGCCATACGACGCATCTGCTTTAGCAGATACGGCGTATCTTTTATTTTAATTAAAAACAGTTTTCGAATTATTAAACAGATACGGCGCATCGATCTCTGTCGATACGGCGTATCCTCTGAATCAAAAATCTCGTATTTTTAAACGTAACGAAAATACGGCGCATTAACTTTCGTTAATACGACGCATTTAATTTTAAATAAATATCGATTTTTGATTAATTAATTCGATACGGCGCATTCATAAATTCTAAGCGGCGTATCTATTTTCTGGATAAAGTCTGATTAAATTTTAACGATTATAAGATACGGCGTATCCAACTCTTTGGATACGGCGCATCGTCTGCAGATATCAGTAACTTTAATTTTTCGTATTCCGTTTTCGTTATTAATTATCTGATATATTACTTTCTCGAGCATACCCTACTGATATTTTTGTGTTGATTTCAGGAAGTGCATGACCAGGAGTTCTACGAAGAACTTGATTCAACCTTTCGAAGATCCTGAACGAGCCCTACATTCGCTTAAAAGGCTTTTCAACACAAGAAGCTTTGATCTTTCAAGTTCACTCGAGCTTGATTACTTTTCTGAAGAAAAAGAGGAAGTTGAAACAGAAACAATGGGCGAAAACACTACTATGGAGGAATACATGAACAGTACCCGTGCTGATTACACTTCAGGAGTTGCTAGACCTAAGTTTGATGATAAGTCAAAATTTGAATTGAAGGGTCAGTTTCTCAAGGAACTTAGAGAGAATGCTTTCAGTGGGACGGAACATGAGGATGCTAATGAGCATGTTGAAAAGGTCCTGGAGATTGCAGATTTGTTTACTTCAGAAAGAGTGACTGACGATCAAATCATGCTAAGAATCTTTCCACTCTCACTAAAAGGAGCTGCTAACAAGTGGCTAAGGAATGAACCTGCGAGTTCAATCACTACATGGGGAGATTTGAAGAGCAAATTCCTAAAGAGATATTGTCCACCTGCTAAGACTGCTAAAAAGATGGAGGCTATCAATAGTTTCAAGCAAGAGCCTGATGAAACTCTTTATCAAGCTTGGGAACGATTTAAAGATTTATTGGTAAAATGTCCTCAACACTATCTAACCCCTATGCAGGAGATAATATTGTTTTATCAAGGATTGGACGTGCCTACAAGACAGATTTTGGATGCTAAGGGAGCTGTACCTCAAATGAGTGCAACTAATGCTAGGAAAGCAATCCAAGAAGCTGCCGATCATTCTCAAAAATGGCACGATGGGACCTCTACTAGATCTAAGAGCAGCACTAATTTTGACGGGATTGCTGCTATTCAAGCTCAATTGGATAAAATTAGTAGAGAAATGAAGAAGCGTGATGAAAGAGCGTATGCTGCCCAAGTTGGATGTGAAAAGTGCGAAGGACCTCACTACACTAAAGATTGCCTGAATAAGAATGAAAGTGATACATTTGAAGAAGCATATTACACCCAATTTGGACAACCATTCCGACCTTCGGGGAGATTTAGGGAAGCTACACCGGGATTATATCAAAGGAACAACTTCAATCCCGCTTATCAAGAAAGGAGGCAGACTTTAGATGATACTTTAAAGCAAATTATGACCGATGCTGCTAAAAGACATGAAGAGAATACTGCTATGATCAAAGAAATTCGAGCTTCAACGGACACTACTACAAGAAATCAAGGAGCTTCGATCAAAGCATTGGAACAACAAATTGGTCAAATGAGCAAAGTTCTTCAAGAAAGGGGATATGGAAGTTTACCGAGCTCAACTGAAACCAACCCAAGAGATCATGTCAAGGCCATAAGCACCACTGAAGAAGTCACTCCTAATATACCTAGAAGATCGATGAATGGTAATGATGGTGCAAGACCCGAATTTTTCTTTAATTCTTCAATCAGCTTAAGGAGACTACTAAAAGAGAAGACAAAGATTGAAGAGGAGATCAAGGCAACAATGAAAGAAGAGAGCCCTGCAACCGACTCAAATGCCTTGCCTCATAAAGAAAGAGACCCAGGAAGTTTTACTCTACCTTGTTCTATTAATAATATATCTTTCAATAATGTGTTAGCTGACTTAGGAGCTAGTGTTAGTGTTATGCCTCTTAAGACATTCGCTACCCTAGGACTAGGAAAATTAGCACCAACTAAGTTACTTATTGAATTAGCTGATAAAACGGTAAAACGACCTGAAGGGATTGCTAATAATGTGCTAGTTAAGATTGAGCAGTTTATTTTTCCCGTAGACTTTGTTATACTAGACATGCCCGAGGATGTTAAGATTCCTTTAATCCTCGGAAGACCTTTCTTGTCTACTGACCATGCTAAGATTGATGTGTTTAAGAGAAAAATCTCATTAAGGGTAGGGAATAATAAACTAGTCTATAAGTGCCAAGATCCGGTTAAAAGCATAATTAGAGGTGTTTATGTGCTAGGATTAAGAGAGCGTATGGACCTCGATCTTGAAGCTAGACTTATGGGAGAAACATTGATTCAAAACAACTCAACTAATCCTAATCATGAGAACTTTGAGGAATTCATTGACCTTAATGTACCTACCGAACTTAGACGCAATGTTGTTAATGATTCTGATGATGAGTGGTATGATTGTGTAGTAATTAATAAACGTAGGAGAATAGTTGAGAAAACGAATTTGAATAATGATGTGTTTATTGAACTACCACCCCACCTTGCTTATTTGTGCCTATATGATAATAAGAATTTCCCGTCTATCATTTTGTCATCTCTGCCCGAAAGGGACAGGACTTTGTTTATTACAGATATTAAAGAAGAACGGCGTGGAAATTAAGGACGAGCAAGGAGTGTTCAATATTACTGAATTGGCGATGAAGGAGCGCGATGTTTCCGACTCCTTCAATGATCGATATTAAAGAGCTGAACGTGAGTCTAACTTGAAGACTCTGGAATAAAGACAAGTGCTTACCGGGAGACAACCCGGAGAATTTTTATTATTCTGTTTTTTGTGTCGAGTCAGTCAGGCCCGCATGAGGATACGACGCATCTCAATCCTGAGATGCGACGCATCTCCTGCAATGGTCATATCTTATTTTATTTTTCTGCATTTTTATTTTCGACTTTAAAACTATTTATCAGTTTATTTTAATGCGGCGCATCCCTGGTTAAGGATGCGGCGCATCTTTATTCTGATCCGTATTTATTCCAGGCTCGATACGGCGTATCTTCTTCCATAAGATACGGCGCATCGACTGACCTGATGATTTTCAGTTTTAGTTTTTAAGTTTTATTTTTCCTAACTACTAATGTATTATGCAAGTTTGAACCTTTCTTATCTTAGGTGTATTTTAAAGTGTTGGTGGTATTATAGTTTCCTGGATTTCCTGTGGATACATCAAGTATGAAGCTTTAACGTTCTCATCCACAAGAAAGATGATTTTTGCTCTTATCAAATGGAGGATCATACCGAGCAAATCTCAGGGGAGTTTTCCTGTTCTAATTCTTTTATTTTCCAGTTTTTAACCTTTTATACAAACAACGAGGACGTTGTTTAACTTAAGTGGGGGGATTGGAGAATTAGAACACTTAACAATTACTTGTCCTAAACTTTTTCAAAAATTATGCTTAAAATGTGCTTAATATATCAAACTTAAAAAATTTTAGCATGTTTTTGTTTAAGATCTAAGTTGCATAGCTGCACACATAACGTTATTTTCAAAAATTGTGATTTTTCAAAAATTCACAAATCTATGAGTGTGCCGGTGACTTGTAAACTTTAGAACTTGGCTTGTATACTATTCAAGACCACCATAATAAGTATTATATTTATATAATTGGAATGACTTGTCTAAATTGGTAAAATTCTAGGATTACACCCAAATAGCCTATTATATGTTATGTGTTATTAACTAACTACACTGGTTAGTTAACCCCCGTATAAACCCTTTTGTTACTCTTATTTTTAGAGTAAGATACCCCTAGAAAAACACTCAGAGCCATTCCTTTCGTTTCTTACACCTATGTATAAAATGTTTCGTTACACCCTTACACCTTAGCCTACCCTGTAGATTAGAATCCGTGGTTGGTTAATTGCTATAGGCAAAGTGTGTTTCCTTACATTACCTGTGTTCGCGTGCGTAATTCATTATCTTTGGTTAGGTCGGGAAATTGCACAATGCAATTGGAGTGAAAGTAAATATTGTATATCTTTGAGTTTATTTTTCGTGTGTTTACTACTTTCACTATTACCGTTATTTCTGAAGTATGAGAAGTATGGAAAAATTATCCAGAATTATCATTATAGTGATGTGGTGAAATTTTACACATCTATGTCTATGTTTGAAGAAAAAAAAAAAAAAAAAAAAAAAAAAAAAAAAAAAATCGAAAAAATAAGAAAAGAAAAAGAAAGAAAGAAAAGTTGGAAGTTTGTTTTAACCAACTTATGTAAAGTTATGTAAGTGGTCGATATCACCACTATTTGTTATATATTATATCTATGGATTGAATGGGAATTGGCAGTTATGGGAACGCCAATTAAGGTTTATTCTTTGATTAAGATCTTGTTGAGTATAATTCGTGTCTACCTAAAGCGTGTGTTTCAAGTGTTAAAGCGTGAGTTATTCGATGATATGAGTCTTATTCATGGGATGGTTGGGATAGTGATTAACCACACTTAGGATTTTAATTTATTTGTTTTGTTTATTTTTCATTTTACACCAATTTATATCCCAAATATTATCCATACCCTATATTATTCTTTATCCAACCGAACCTTTGATTTATTGAGATTAGGGATTTGAGCAATCTTAAGTATCGTAGTCGTGGATTCGGCTATGTATTTATGATTTTGTCGCCCTTTTTGATATATTATTATTGGTGAAGTTTGGACCTATCTTTAGCCTATTCGAGTTAAGGATTTGAGCAATTGCAAGTATCGTGTTCGTGGATTCGATCATGTATTTGTGATTTTGTCGCCTTTTCTGGAATTTGAGATCGATAGTGATCAAGAATAATTAACCCTTAAGCCTACAAACCCTTTTTACCGCTTTAGACTTGTTATTCCTTAGCTTTAGTGGAGGAGATGTGTATACTTGCCAAGCTTATGATAGAATATTCGTCACGACTGGACAGTTAAACGGTTAGATTTGCTTTTATCAACTTATTTTATTTTACTTCTAATTCGTTAAGTGTTTAGTTGTGTGATTATGAAATAAACGAATACATGCTTAAATATAAAAATAAATCCTAACATCTTTTAGGATACATTTTCATAAGAGAAATTCTAAGGTTTACTTGGGGACAAGTAAAGTTCAAGTGGGGGGATATTTGATGAACTCAAATAAGTACATTTTATTACTATCATTTATCCTATTAATTTGACTTGTTTTACTATATTATGTATGAGGATTGATACTTAATCGTTTACTTTTGTAATTCTCAGGTAAAAACAAGCATTTGGTGAAACTTAGCGATTTTGGACTGATTATGGAGCAAAACATGCAAGAAGTTAAGAGTCTACTGAAATGAAGAAGATCAAGACTAATCTGCTCCAGATGCGCCGCATCTCACTCGTTACATACGGCGCATCTCTATTAAGATTCCACCAGATACGATCCAAGATACAAGAGGACATGCGCCGCATCTAATCATGGAGTTACGCCGCATCTTCTGGCGGTGTACGAATATTCCTGAATATTATAATCTTGGACCCCACGCGAAGTTAAGTCAATGCGCCGCATCTACTTACTAGATGCGCCGCATCTTCCCTCAGACAGAAACTATAAATACCCCAAGACCAGACGAATTTCGAGAGCAATATATTAGATTCGAAGACCGAAGCAGCAGAACCCTAGGACGAATTCAGTCAAGGAGGCAGCACAAGACACACCAAACGAAGATACAAGAGCTGTAAGAAGGTGCTGCATGTGTTTAATTCATTAAGTAGTTTTGTTTTATTGTGGTAGCAAACTTTAATTCATCAGGATTGGTGGCTTGTGTAATGTGACAACGAAAGATTGCACTCCCTTTAATACTTGCTTTCCCATCAATTAAAGTTTATATGTTGATGTCTTTGGTTACTACTTATTAGTGCATTGATAACCTCTGTGTTTATTAGTGGCTTGCGGGCATTTGACTGCGGAAAATAATGTGGCTCCCACGGTTATTACTAAATTGATCACTTAGGAATAACTTTTAGACATAAGTAATCATTAAGGGTTTACTCGCCGATAAGAATAGGACCAACGAGAAAGGGTTAACTACATACACTTCATATAAAGCTATCAATAAAACAAGTGACAATCTACTTAATCATAAGGACAGCCCTCTTATTGTCTCGAGTATTTATCTGTGTACGTGTGTGCTACTTGCTGATTCGTGCCTATTGGTTTATTTTATTATTTAATTGCAAACAAATCGTGCCAGTCTCTCAGGCTGAAACCCCCTTGCGTTAGGATATTAAAATACTGATTAGAATAACGAGATAATACGTTCCACTCTTTGTAACACCCCAACCCGATAAGGGTAGAAGTATTACGTTATGGTGACATATCAAAGCAAACAAAAGCATATGACTAAATAATACAAAATGAATTTCAAAGGTTACAAAGAGAAAATCTGACACTACAAGGTTACAAATGAATTTCAATATTTACTAAGTCTAAATGTCGTCTCTTCTAGTCATCTCTAATCCGGCATAGCTTCTAAGTCAAAGATAATCTTCACTCATACCCAGCTTCCTACTAAAACCTGCCACAGGAAAAGAAAAGCGGCTGAGCTTAAAAAGCCCAGTGAACAGATATATATGCAAGGCGAAGTAATAAGTAAACGAAAAGAGAAAAATCGAAGATGGCATAATGTATCACAATTCATAGGGAATGAAGCATCAAAGCGGTATCAACATAAGCATAATCATAAGAGAAACAAAGAGCACGTAACGACAAAGGATTGTCTAAACAAGGTACTTGAATAGACACATCGAAACATAGGAAAGCCACGAGCCGACCTACCGAGGTACTCGATAGATCTCGAAATCACATAATCACATACTTGTCACATATCGAAGGATACGAAGAGGGAAGACCTCTAGGTACCGTATGGAGTCGATCACACTCCCAAAGGTGAATGGGGTACAGAGCACGTACAACCATCACACTACAAAATCTTACCAAAACGAAACAAAGCCTAGGATGCATCCATACGCCCCCTGCAAACAAAGTCATATATATATCCTGTTCGCATGACAGGTATACACATATATTAAAATGGCCAAGTGATCACATATCAACATATATCGAAATGGGGACGCCGTGGATCAATCACACCTCCACAGAAAGTGTCATGCCATTGGTGCCTCAATAACATGGCCATGGTACCTCCATGACTAGTTGGTAAACTCGGGCAAAGGAACGAAACGAAACAAAGCATGTCATCAAAGCATATCAACGAATCATGTCAAACCAATTAGATAGCAATCATATCACGAATCATATCAAAAGTAATCATAGCAATGGTTCATATCGAAGGTTCAAATATCAAGGGTTCAAAGCAAAGGTCCAAAGCAAAGGTTCAAATAGCCAAGATTCAAAGCAAAGGATTCATATCAAAGAAGTCAAATAATGAGGAAGCATAGCAATGGCATTAGGGAATTCTAATACGTATCAAAAGTACAAGATCGAAGTCATGAGAGAACCCCTACTGAAAAGGGATAGAATATCTGTACCTTAAACGGTCACGATGCTTTAGTACGAAATCTGAACTTAATTATGTGGCAAGCGATCTACAATAGTTAACGAAATTCCATGTTAATAACTACCAAACTAACCATTCTTTTAGATTTGAATAATTATGGTTGTAGTGATAATTATCATTTGACATTCTTTAGTTAGATTAATGTGACACTAACGTACTGAATTCATATGTCCTACTAATGTACTTAATTTATACATAGTATTTGCATGGTCATTATACTATACTACATGATTGTCTCTGCTTGATTACTTTTATTACTCCATATAATGTAACTTCCATCTCATAGATACACCAATTTTCATCAGGTACATGCGTATTAAAATATATTGGAAAGCTTCATCTTCTATCTTTGACATAACAAAACGTATAGGTTTTTAACTTATATAATTTAGGTTTTCGATATAAATACGTAGCATAGTCACTCGTGAAATCATGCAACCACACTTAGTTTTAGTTGTCATTAATCTTAGTAAAAAAACCAAACATTTTCTATTTGATCATGATCACGTTTAGCCCTCACGTTAAAACCCATGCATGTTCATATTACCATAGTTTTTAACATCACATATAGTCTTCACTTTTTAAACCTTCAACTAATCATTCATGGTGATTATGTCCTTATATATGTCATATTAGTAGTAAGCTAGGGTGATTTATAATTGATTAGTGATTTTGTATTAGGATGATAGTTCAAGATATACCTCGACGTTACGATAGATCGAAACCGAAACACGAACACGAATACAAAGCCAACTCAAGAACGAGCACCAGGAAACAATGAGACATGATCGAACTGAAACCCGAACAGCCAAAGTACAATCGCGAACCCAAAACCTTAATCCTTCACGAAACAATACACACCACGACCCACAATTTGCTACGAAACTCAAACGAAATCGATTACCCGGCCAAAAGTTGCTGCGAACACTGAAACACAACTACACGATCACCAACTGAACTAGCCTTCGACTCCCGTTTTTTGTAGAGAGGAATACGTCTGGAACTTGTTTAAGTTTTTCTTTCTGTTTTGGCTTACAGAGGTTGTGGTGAGATATACACAAATGGGCTAGGATGCAAAGGCTGTCAAAACGTGTTCATACTAAAAAAAAAAAAGGAATGTCGTGTTTGTATTTTAGGAAATATGTGATCTTATCTTTTCACCAGGGAAGGCGCGTGTGATTTGTGAAATAGAAATACATATTATACGTTCCATGAAGGAGTGTACCATGAAGGAGTGTACGTAGAAAAGTTTAAATGTATTCAAACGTGTGATTAACAAAGAAGTCGCATTTTATTTAAGGCAAGAATAGCAATGATCGTATCCTTAAAAAGACACACGCGTATATAAATTGTATATCTTCCATAATGTGAACAAAGGTGGAATGTAACATATTCTTAGCAAGAAATTGGGATAAACGTATCTTCTTGAGAAAGAAAAATGTGTGGGCAAAATTAGGAGATAGGGATACGGTTTAGACATAGTGTAATTTAAAAGGAAAAAAAAAAATGTATAAAGCTATAAATTATCAAATCTTGTATTATCTTAATACGGAGAAAGATACTTATATAATGTATAGTAGGATACTTATACTAGTTGACACACATATTTATTTGTTTATTTTAAACTTTTGGTATAAGTCAAGGATTAATAAAATGTCAATTCAAAACTCATTATTAAATTTAGGTTATAATTTATAATACTCTTGCATAATTAATTGTATGTTCTTATAAATTTAAAGTTGGAGGGGCAAATTGGGAATTTCAAATGAATGAAATTTTAGGGTTTTACAACTCTTCCCCTCTTAAAAGAAAATTTTCGTCCTCGAAATTTGAAGTCGCAAAGTTAAACGAGGTCGTCGCAAGTCGCAAAAGATCATCACAACATTCTCACGCCCGAGGAGGTTCTTCCAAAAAGATCTTCAGACCAAATAGTTTCTCATGACTCAAATCAAAACGAGGTGGGTTTGAATTTCTCATAAGGAGACAAAATAAGTTGATTTCTGATCAAAAGGTCCATGCAACATAAAATGGGCGATGGTTAAATCTTCTAGAAAGCTCATATGGGATACGAACAAGATTTCAAATCAAATTAACTGTTTCAACAGTAGAGAGCTCTACAAAGAGTTCAAGATTTATAACTGAGGTCAACGGAATGCAAAACGAGAGTCCAAAGTCATCCCGATATCTAACGAACGAAAACAGAGTATACGCATAGGTAGAATGAACCTAAAGTCTCACTAATCACGATTAATCCAATGGAGATCAAATTCTAAACTTCTTAGGTACTCCCCAAGATATCCTATGTCCACAATAAGTACACGTTATATGGTGTAAGTATTATCACGTTGATCAGGCGTCATAATACTAGCACCACATAATTATGCCTTCATGATGATCATACTTTATCTCGAGTCGTGAGCAAAACCACCTATCTTAATCCACCTAGTACTTCTATAGTCTCAAAGGTCAACAAGATTAATTGTCATAATCAAGCGGGAAAACAAAACTATTCGCAAGAGTATCAAAATCCCAGATTGCCTAGCATAAATGAGGTACGCCGTCACAAGCATCATATCTTCCACAATGCGCCAAAATCTCTCAAAACAAAGTCATCACCGAACATACGAAAAATAAACACGAATTGAAATGCTTCTAGGGAACTTAAATCATAAGAGGATCTTATTACGATATAACGAAACTGAAGAGGGTCAACGGAAATGAAAGTTAGACGCCAAGAACTTCGGCCTTCATAGAATCAATTCTTCCAAACATAAAGGGTCTGTTTCAAAAATCCGTTCATTCAACACCTCCAATCTCCTCAAGTCTGGTTAATCTGTCTTCGTTTGTCAATCAGTTGGGAAGTGAAACTAAAATTGGGAACTTGTGTCTGGTTCGTCGAGCCTCCTGCAGTTCTTCTTGGAATGTGATGGAGTAATGTGAATTTCTGGCATGCTCTTTAAATTCCTTCATCGTCCAGTCTGCTTCCGCTCTCAATTCATCTTAGTACAACCAAGATGAATAGGGAAGTGAGACTGCACGTCTTCATCAGTTCCAGGTTCACCATCTTGACTAGATCTTCTGCATCGCCAACACTTCTACCTTGTAAGGAATGTCTCCACTCTTCAGGGTAGCCGCCGTTGTTGTCAACTCCAGGTCAGGCAGTGAAATAATTCTTCTGATATGTTTCTAGTTGTCTTGATGCATATGAAAGCTTTCTGCGCAGCAAGGGAGTATCACCGAGTCTCTTTCTGATTTATCCCGAAATTGTTCCGCCCGAGGGTATGGAAGCTAATTTCTATTTTAACTTTTCCAAAACTCCATTCTAAATCAAACTAAGCTGTTTCTCTCTATTCACGAAATTTCTCAATGGTATCATAAGTTGCAAACATCTTACAGAATTCTTCTGCTCAGTTCAAAAGGTTTCAGTTCTCCATTCTGTTATCGGTCTTGACCATATGGTGATAGTTTTCAAAACTTGCGGAATTTAAAGAGATATCCTCAGTTAAGAACATCGTTGTCTCAATAATTATCAATCTCTCAGAGTACACAAATGATCGACAAATTTCTAACAAAGTGCAAAAATGATTTTTCATGCTCTTCCTTGTCTCCGAACGTACTATTAAACCATACAATGGCCATTTGCCCAAGTACTCACGAGAAAACATCATTTATCAAATTCGCAAAACAGTCAGAGCTTTAGCTAATACTATTAGCGTCAGTAACCGTCATAGCGGTCGTTTACGAATATGGAAGGCGATTCCAAGAATAAAATCAATTCATCCGAAGGGAACTTCGCGCTCTGAATTTAAACAACACATAGTCGTTTCAGGGTGGAGGAATATTGGCTCCTAACAGTAATACGGTTCAGCTTCCTGTAATCAATACATATCTCCAGTCGCCATCTTTCTTTATCACGAACGAACTAAAACACGCCCAGAGAACACCCTTAAGCAAACTTACTTCCTGGTCTTCGGTTGCTGCTCTTCTCGGTTGCTCAAATCAACTGGTATGATCTCGGACACATCTGAAAGACACCTTCGCTTGGTGACTAGACAATCAATCGGCATCAAGTCAAATCCAACTTCACACTTCGGTGGAAAAACATGGTGGTTCAGCCAGGAATCATATTCACAAAACGCAGGGTGTCAAATAACTCTCAAGATACGATTCATTCGTTGGTGTACGAAATGGGTCCTAGGAAAACTTCATAACCGCGAAAGTAACACACGAGTCTCCAGAGTAATAGTGATAGCAAAGGGTTTAACAATCGGTAATCACAATAGGGAGTTCAAAATTGTTTCAAATGCTAAAGGTGAGACATAGAAGGGTAGTTGTCAATATTTGAGTGATCAATCAACCAATTCCTTGTCAGAATAAAATCGAAGTTTAACTATTCAAAGAAAGACGAATCACGAGTCAAACCTTTATCATTCAAAAGTGAGGGGGGAAACATTCTTATACCCGTGGCTACAAACCACAAGGCTTCTTATAAGGACAGAGATGGGTGAAACGAAATCAAATAGTGTCGGAAGATTCATAGATACTTATCAAAAGCAAGAGACAAATAACAAAACATATTCAGTACGTCATCGCCATGGAGGTTCTCGGAATGCCTGAAGAGGCGTCAAAATGATTAACGAAAGGATCAGAGTGCAACGTGGGTCTTTATCAAAATGATTAACAAAAGAAATCTGAAAATAAGGATCAAATAGTGTCAGGCAATTATTATGAAATTTCTCAATGCCTTCCAAATTTAATCAGGTTCAAATCTTAGGTGGTGCAAATCATAAGCTTTCACTTTCCAAAAGTGGTATCAACAGGATCTAACCAAAAGCAAGGCACGAATCAGAGTGGTGCGGAAGCAATGATACTTAAACAAATGTCCTATAGTCTACCCATTCCTCACTGGTCAAAACTTACGTTCCTATAGGGAAATCTTAAAGCAAATTTTCAAAGGTTGTCTTACGAGCGCCTACAGGGAAAACTTAGTGGTCCTAACTTACACAGGTCAAGGGTAAATGTATTACGAATCGCAGCCTGTCTCTTTGATACCATAATTGTAACACCCCAACCCGATAAGGGTAGAAGTATTACGTTATGGTGACATATCAAAGCAAACAAAAGCATATGACTAAATAATACAAAATGAATTTCAAAGGTTACAAAGAGAAAATCTGACACTACAAGGTTACAAATGAATTTCAATATTTACTAAGTCTAAATGTCATCTCTTCTAGTCATCTCTAATCCGGCATAGCTTCTAAGTCAAAGATAATCTTCACTCATACCCAGCTTCCTACTAAAACCTGCCGCAGGAAAAGAAAAGCGGCTGAGCTTAAAAAGCCCAGTGAACAGATATATATGCAAGGCGAAGTAATAAGTAAACGAAAAGAGAAAAATCGAAGATGGCATAATGTATCACAATTCATAGGGAATGAAGCATCAAAGCGGTATCAACATAAGCATAATCATAAGAGAAACAAAGAGCACGTAACGACAAAGGATTGTCTAAACAAGGTACTTGAATAGACACATCGAAACATAGGAAAGCCACGAGCCGACCTACCGAGGTACTCGATAGATCTCGAAATCACATAATCACATACTTGTCACATATCGAAGGATACGAAGAGGGAAGACCTCTAGGTACCGTATGGAGTCGATCACACTCCCAAAGGTGAATGGGGTACAGAGCACGTACAACCATCACACTACAAAATCTTACCAAAACGAAACAAAGCCTAGGATGCATCCATACGCCCCCTGCAAACAAAGTCATATATATATCCTGTTCGCATGACAGGTATACACATATATTAAAATGGCCAAGTGATCACATATCAACATATATCGAAATGGGGACGCCGTGGATCAATCACACCTCCACAGAAAGTGTCATGCCATTGGTGCCTCAATAACATGGCCATGGTACCTCCATGACTAGTTGGTAAACTCGGGCAAAGGAACGAAACGAAACAAAGCATGTCATCAAAGCATATCAACGAATCATGTCAAACCAATTAGATAGCAATCATATCACGAATCATATCAAAAGTAATCATAGCAATGGTTCATATCGAAGGTTCGAATATCAAGGGTTCAAAGCAAAGGTCCAAAGCAAAGGTTCAAATAGCCAAGATTCAAAGCAAAGGATTCAAATCAAAGAAGTCAAATAATGAGGAAGCATAGCAATGGCATTAGGGAATCCTAATACGTATCAAAAGTACAAGATCGAAGTCATGAGAGAACCCCTACTAAAAAGGAATAGAATATCTGTACCTTAAACGGTCACGATGCTTTAGTAAAAAATCTGAACTTAATTATGTGGCAAGCGATCTACAATAGTTAACGAAATTCCATGTTAATAACTACCAAACTAACCATTCTTTTAGATTTGAATAATTATGGTTGTAGTGATAATTATCATTTGACATTCTTTAGTTAGATTAATGTGACACTAACGTACTGAATTCATATGTCCTACTAATGTACTTAATTTATACATAGTATTTGCATGGTCATTATACTATACTACATGATTGTCTCTGCTTGATTACTTTTATTACTCCATATAATGTAACTTCCATCTCATAGATACACCAATTTTCATCAGGTACATGCGTATTAAAATATATTGGAAAGCTTCATCTTCTATCTTTGACATAACAAAACGTATAGGTTTTTAACTTATATAATTTAGGTTTTCGATATAAATACGTAGCATAGTCACTCGTGAAATCATGCAACCACACTTAGTTTTAGTTGTCATTAATCTTAGTAAAACAAACCAAACATTTTCTATTCGATCATAATCACGTTTAGCCCTCACGTTAAAACCCATGCATGTTCATATTACCATAGTTTTTAACATCACATATAGTCTTCACTTTTTAAACCTTCAACTAATCATTCATGGTGATTATGTCCTTATATATGTCATATTAGTAGTAAGCTAGGGTGATTTATAATTGATTAGTGATTTTGTATTAGGATGATAGTTCAAGATATACCTCGACGTTACGATAGATCGAAACCGAAACACGAACACGAACACAAAGCCAACTCAAGAACGAGCACCAGGAAACAATGAGACATGATCGAACTGAAACCCGAACAGCCAAAGTACAATCGCGAACCCAAAACCTTAATCCTTCACGAAACAATACACACCACGACCCACAATCTGCTACGAAACTCAAACGAAATCGATTACCCGGCCAAAAGTTGCTGCGAACACTGGAACACAACTACACGATCACCAACTGAACTAGCCTTCGACTCCCGTTTTTGTAGAGAGGAATACATCTGGAACTTGTTTAAGTTTTTCTTTCTGTTTTGGCTTAAAGAGGTTGTGGTGAGATATACACGAATGGGCTAGGATGCAAAGGCTGTCAAAACGTGTTCATACTATAAAAAAAAGGAATGTCGTGTTTGTATTTTAGGAAAATATGTGATCTTATCTTTTCACCAGGGAAGGTGCGTGTGAGTTGTGAAATAGAAATACATATTATACGTTCCATGAAGGAGTGTACATAGAAAAGTTTAAATGTTGTCAAACGTGTGATTAACAAAGAAGTCGCATTTTATTTAAGGCAAGAATAGCAATGATCGTATCCTTAAAAAGACACACGCGTATATAAATTGTATATCTTCCATAATGTGAACAAAGGTGGAATGTAACATATTCTTAGCAAGAAATTGGGATAAACGTATCTTCTTGAGAAAGAAAAACGTGTGGGCAAAATTAGGAGATAGGGATACGGTTTAGACATAGTGTAATTTAAAAGGAAAAAAAATGTATAAAGCTATAAATTATCAAATCTAGTATTATCTTAATACGGAGAAAGATACTTATATAATGTATAGTAGGATACTTATACTAGTTGACACACATATTTATTTGTTTATTTTAAACTTTTGGTATAAGTCAAGGATTAATAAAATGTCAATTCAAAACTCATTATTAAACTTAGGTTATAATTTATAATACTCTTGCATAATTAATTGTATGTTCTTATAAATTTAAAGTTGGAGGGGCAAATTGGGAATTTCAAATGAATGAAATTTTAGGGTTTTACAGTTCCACTCTTAGTGATCGACACTCTACTTACCATTATATTCATACTGACCGGGTACACTGCTCGTTAAGTGTGTGTGTTATTGATAAGTCGGCTAAATATAAATTTAAAACTTGAGTAGGCATTAAAACTGCTAAACCGCAACGACACATCACGCGCATCACTATGAATAAGCTGACTTTTTGGCACCTTAATATATGAAATGTGATGATAAAAATGAAGCTCATGGACATACCCAACTCGCTCCAAAAACCCACGGATCAAAACTTGCTAACGGGCTAAGTTTTGTGGCTCGATAAGGGCCCAATGTGTAAAAATAAGCTTCTAGCCTAATAAGCTGTTAAAATAAGCTTCTTTTACGTTAAATATAACTCAGAAAAATGCGCAACCTTTTTCTCCACCTTTTTGACAATTTTGGACTAAAAAAGTAACGCGATTTAACTGAAAGGACTAAAACTGCCAACCTGAGAAACTTATGGACTGAAGCTGTGAAAACAGTTTATAGAGGACTTAAATTGACATACCATTGAACTCCAAGCCTTATATGGACATATGGACAATTATTAGACTATTATTGGACTATGGACATAACCGAGGACTAACGACGTAACGCAATCGCAGTTAGACTAAAAAGTATAAAATCTGAAAAGGGCAAGGACCTATTTAATTTCACTTGACATTCTTAGTTTATTTTTCATTTTGCACCCTTCACTTCATATGCATTTTACATTTTAAGTTATGCATTATTTAAAGTTTCGTTATTAGAAATTTAGTAACTTCACTTGCATATTATTTCAGCATATTTTGAGAAAGTAATATTTTGGGTCGATTGATATAAGAATCAAGATAATATTATAGATATATTATATTTTTAACTTGAGGCATTTTAAGCATATCACACTCACATCACTGATCAAATCGTTATACGATTTCTCATTTCCACATTCGTTATTAGTAGTAAGTTAGACTCTTAGACTTCGCTTATATTCAGGTCTCGTATTGAAGAAGTTTCCGTGATCGTTTACTTGATCTTATAATTTCGTCTTGTCAGATACACTCCAGGTGAGTCATGGCCCCTACTTTTAACACTTGTTTTAATAACTCTTTTGGGGGAGATACATGCTTTAACTGTTTAAGTTACTTATATACTTTGAAAACTCTCATGATTTACTCAAAATCATCCACTATGCTTTACATGTTCAAATCACCCTTGAGAGGAATATATGTTCGTTATATGTGCAAATTGCTTGTTTAGCGTAAACACTGAATTTGAAAGATAACATTTTAAACTACTTGATGTAACATGATACTGAGACTTATTGTATGCATTCATATAACAAATGAATGTACTGTTACTTTATTATGATATTTCTACATTTCACTAGAAATAATTGCCAAGACTAAAATTACGCATATTTCATATTGCCTAAGTTTACTTTATTGCCATAAAGTCCCTCGATCATGAGCCATTAATCACTGCGGAGAGCGCGAATATAGTGAACAGCTTCGAAACCTGTTAGAGGCTGACGACCTATCCCACTAAATACTTGGACGGAATGCCTATATGGTTAGTCGTATTTAGTCGCGATGCACTATATTTGAGAAAAATAAGAATTGGCAAATCACCTATTACATGAGGGCCAAACTTTCGTCATTAATTTGATGAACACCTCCGTTTTACGGTACTTTGTTAACGTTTTGCGTGTCATGAGGCTTAGGGCAATATAACTTGAAGAATATATGAATGTTTCATATATATTAGGATACAGCTGTATTTAGTAAACCACCACTTTACACTAATAGATTTCAGACTCTAGATTATTATTTTCACTATGTGTTATGATTATGAATCCTGTACTTGAACTTTAACTGTTATCATACGTGACTTAATTGTGAATTCTACAAAAGACAACCCAAAATGCTTGGTATATCGTTACATTTAAAAGTTGACTCAACATTCTATTTCGAGCGTATAACAACGTAGCTCATTTTCATTTATAACTTGAAACTTATGATTCTGGAGATCATACGTGATTTTCTTGTGGATTTTTATTCAACACAACTTGCTATTTATTTCATGAAGAACTATTATCTACTTCGACAATCACTATACACCTTTTAAATTCAGTGAAAGAAAGTTATTTTCTATCAAACTCCACGAACTCACCAACCATTGTGTTGACATTTTAAGCATGTTTATCTCAGGTAATTAACGGAGCAGGACAAGACATGGAGCGGGCATCTTATACTCTGATAAATAAACTGGTGTAAAATCAAATATGTCATTCTTTTCAAATTACCACACTTTTGTGGGATTTTCAAATAAGATATTTTCCTTTTATACCAAAACCTTTATTTCGAATGACATATAACTTTCAAAATGCCTATTCTGGACCGTTTTTCTGAAATTTTAACTCGATCCTCACCGTAACACCCTAATTACTTTTCCGCTGCCATAAAACAAATTAGGGGGTGTTACAGATTGGTATCAATGCCTATGGTTATAGAGAACCAAATGTTTTCAAACATCGAACTATAACCACACTTTCAAAATAAATGATTTTACACCTTATCATCTTATGCCTTCAGTGTCTGCAGACTGCCGTGCTCAATACATTACTTATTAAGATTGTTATGTACTAATCTTTACATGCTTGATGTTTACTCTTCACACATTACACACCATATTATTTCACACTCAATGTTACACCTCGAACGTACGAAATACTTATAATTACTATTTTCGATTGCTACAGTAACATGTCTTCCATACCAGTTTACATCGCTAAGACTACCCCTCCTAATACCCATGTATCACCTAGTTATCATATTACACCAGATACTGAAGATCCTTATGTACAAATGTCACAACCTCAAACCGACCCAGAACTCACTCAGAAATCACCTCCGTCATCACCTACTCAATCACCTCCACGTCAGAAACTTAGGAGAGCAACCGAATCCTATTCAGATGAAGATCCGATTGGTGGTCAACCAACATTTGAATTTGGACAAAGTTCACAACAAGAAATGACTTGGAAGAATGTTAACCTAAATTCTCCCCTACCCAATACCTCAGATTTCTCCATGCCAAATGCCCCAAACAATGTATCCTCACCCAATCCTCCTGACTACAATGTAGACACCCGTGACTCCATATGGATTCACCTTCACCAACACACCAGCATACTAAACGCTCACTCTGAACAGCTAAAAGAGTTACAACCATTACGATTCGAATGGTATGACCGTAACATTGATACTCTGTTTAAGAGGACCGATGCTGAGAGACGAGAAGTGTTTGGTTTAGGAGTGAATATTGGTAACATTAAGGATAATTACGAACAGGAACTTAGAAACGTGGATGCCAGAACCCGCTATTTAGGTAGAGGCCATACCCAAACACACATTAGGATCGAAGACATTGAAAGAGCATTATGGTTGGCTAGAGACGCAGCAAGAACCTAGAGCCAAAAGATTGCAGCTTTGGAAAACATGTTAGCTAATCAGATGAATGCGTGCCAGGAACGTTTCTCGGCCATGGAAGCTGCACAACTGGATCTTGAGGCAGAAGTTAGACGCTTATGTCAGAGACATAACTGATCTTAAGTATCATTATTGTACTTAATAAACCAAATAGTTTTGGTTAGTATTTCATGTATTCGCAATAATTCTGTAACTCTCAGAAATTGTAATCGACTTTTAAGCTATGACAGTCTTTTACTATCTTATCGTTCTATTGTAAACAAATTTCTCCCACCAAACCCTAATATTGTGCAATAAGTACTGATGAAGCGAAAAGTGTACCGCTTTTAAGGGGTCATTTAAGCCCTAAATCGTATTTATTTGATCAAATATTGCCCTAAATCGTTCCTTTTGTCAATTTAGGTACTTTTGAGGAGAAATCTGGAAAAGGAAGCATTTTGGACGTTTTGGAGCATAAAAGTGAAGAAAACGACAAAGTCTCAAAATCATGCTGGAAATTACCTTTGACGGCGTCAGGATTAACCCTGGACGGCGTCATGGCTTGGCAAGAAAAGGTGGATGTGAAAATTACTCATGATAAGCCAGGGAAATTTGCATGGGAATTCTGACGGCGTCACCCTTTAATCTGATCAAGGTCGTCACGGCTTAATTTAAAGAGGGACGGCGTCACCCCTAAATCTGACGGCGTCAAGCCTTGATAAGCCAGAACGGAGTTTAGAGAGCCAAAGAGGGACGGCGTCAAGAAGGTCATCCGGGAACCCTAAAAGCGGCGAGGTGACGGCGTCACACTCCATAACGTGACGCCGTCAGATCTGAAAGTCTATATATAGTTTTGCAATTTTTTGTCATTAGGGTGAAACTTATTGAGGAACTTTGTGTGTGAAAACCCTAAGACGAATTTGGCAGCTTTTTCAAGGCTTTTTGCCTTGAGATCTTCCATGTTACATTGAAGATAAGTTATCAATTAATCATTCAATATGTCTATGTGTTGTTTGATTCTATCTTGTTCTTGTCTTTTGTTTAACATGCTAGGCTAGATTTATCTTGTGTTTGCTTAGATCTAATGAAACCTAGCTATTGATTATTGGTTATTAGTGTGTTGTTAGTTGTATTGGATTATTGTTCATCTATGTTAGGCTTAAGAAAACTGGCTAACTTCCTATTTGGTAACTTGCTTGAACGTCTTAAGAAACATGAACCAATGCGTACTAAAGGTTTTTATGGTTGTATTTAATGCACAAGCGAATTCTAGTGATCCCATGTTAGGAGCTTCCTAGCCGGCTCGACATAGGAGTGAAGTAGGAGCTTGTAGAGTTGGGGAAGTACGTACGCCACCCCACGATTGGTATTAAGGAATACACCCGTCATCCACGCAACTAATACACACTAATCAACCGGTAAAAGATAGTTAGGGAGTAAGGAAATCAAAGTAAACACATTTCTCTCCACATAAGTTTTCACCAACCTTTTCATTTTTTGTTATTTTATTTTATTTGCATTCGTAGTAATTTGGGTTAGTTGACTAGCAACTAATTCCGCCCACTCTTTCAAACCCGAGATTTTACTTGCTTTCATAAAATTATAAAAACATAAAAAGAATCTTCTCTCACCCTTAGACCTATTAGAGTAGTTTTTCATACCTAACGAACACTATTCCCTGTGGAGAACGATCAATCCCCCGTACTTACCACTACACTATACTACATCGGTCAGGTACACTGCCTGGTGGGGTTGTAAGCCTCTTGAGATCCCTCGAGAGGTAAAACCTGTTGTAAGGTTGCAAAACCACGCATCAAGTACAAAGAGCCATGCAAAACCTCGTCATTTGTTACTCTTTTAGGTAAACAAATAACCCACGTAAATCAATGAGACATTAATAAAAGACCTTGTGTTGGTTGTTTTGCAAAAATCGATCAAGCAAGTTATTAGAGTTATGTCGATTTTGATGATTGTATTCAAACTTACTACGACATTATCAGTAATTGTACATCAAATGTATCACAACTAAACAATAAACCATAGAAATTCGAAGAGCAAATATTCAAAAGAGAACTTGATGAATGAAGAGGAAGTTGTTGAACTTCAGCTTTTGTAAAAGAATTCGTTTGTTCCTTAACAATCCCATATCAAGAGTTGATTGTTATTTTACGATGTTACCCAGACACATCGTATTTTTATGATCCTCAGTTGATTTGATTTCGTATTGAGATCACATTGTTAGCACTAATGTGCAAATACATTGCTATTTGAATTATTCTAACGATAAAGTGAATACTAAATCAGCGTTTCATGCTCATAGGAAATGGACAGCATGAACAGCGTAGTGCCCACAACAACCATGACTCCTAAAACCATCGAGAAGTTGGTAAACAATATCGTTGCAGCAGTACTCGAAGTGACCACAACAGTCCACCCGAGTGACAATGATATGACGAGAAAAGAAAGAAAGAAGGCTATACCTTGTAAGCATAACCATGAAAGTTTCATGGGATGTAGGCCAGTTTGCCTAAAGGATTCAAGAAAAATGACTAAACCTATCCGCACATGTACCCAAAGAATTAGGCAAGACGTTGCACTTAAGAAAAATAACCAAAAGCGAAAACTTGAGGAGAGAAGATCCTTTATCCTCAACGAATGTGAGTTCCACAATGATGTTTGCATCCGCAATCACCTACAAGACCGCATTGACTATCTTCGCCAGCAAAGGCCCGAACCAGAAGCTAAAAGAAACTGTATCACCAACCCTAGTAACGAAAACAAATACTGTGGAAGGAAACCTCTATGCCCAAGATGTAAGTTACATCACACCGGGATTTGCACTGCTAAGTGCGGGAGGTGCAGAAAAACAGGCCATAAGACAGGAAATTGCAAAGCCATGGAAGGAAATGAGCAACCATCATCCATAAAATGCCATGGGTGTGGTGAAATGGGCCATTACAAGAGTCATTGCCCGAACTACAAAGCCCATTGGGAGCCCAAGAATTGTGCAAGGGAATAAGAACTCGTCAAAGAATCTCAACCATGTCGAAGAATGACCTCTATGTTAAGCAGATGAATGGATTCCTGCTGTAAAATAAATAAACTCTAGTCTAGAATTATCTAAGTTGTATTTCCTTATGTACTTTGCCTTAGGTTTGATGGATGTAACCTAAGTGCAACAACTATCGTTCTACCGTATGAATCTCTACCTTGTAATATTTCAGTAATCATCGTAATCTATATCTATTTCCATTTCTATTCCACTTTCACTATTCATAGTTGATATGTAACAATACCTTGATACCACCCTAGGAAATTGACTAAACACCATATTTGATTAAACAATAGACCAATACCACATTGTAAGAAACTCTCAATTAAAACCTAAGTTTATACCAAAGATATTCAAATATCACTTTAGAAATTCCGGACTTATCCTCGGAATATGAACAAAAGCTTTCTAATCCTTTTAGAAATAATCAGAGGGTGTCCGACTGTGTGACGGAACCATTATAATTGAACCATATAAAACTCTTTGAAGAAGCATAAATACCACAATGACTGAACTGAGCGTTGCATCATTTGGTCCTCAATTATACATAGCCTAGCTACCTATGTATAATTTAGGAAGAATCATGTTATAAATGGAACAGTTATCTTTTCGAAGTTTTTAATAACAATTTTCATTCCAAAAAGACGGAATTTCGAGACAAAATAATTTGTTCATAAACCTCACTTTTAACCAACCCCAGTCAGATCTACACTTATTACTCATTACTCTATTATACGAAGTCGAGAAAAATACGAATTTAGAAACTATAAGAATTCACAACAATATGTGGAAAACACAAATAACATAAATTTTATTAGAACCCATGGAAGTTAATACATAGCGAAATGATTAACATCGGAAGTGCTAATAGTACAATAAACACAATATAAGGCATAGAATCTTCAATAGGTTGGCCCGCCATAGAAACAAAAACCACCACCAACCCAGCGATAGCAAGAGCCACCATAGGATGAAGCACCTTGATTATTCTGGAAGATAAATAAAAGCGAACCATTAAAAACAAAAATTTTATTCCACATTCATTAAAGGTTACATCGACACACAACAAAGATACATTCTAACAACACTACTCGAGATCCTCACCCCAAGAACTTATCCACATTAATCGCTAAAATTGTGAGGGGTACGATGAACACCAAAGATGCGATAAAGTAGTCGGAGTTTTCGTCGGGGAAGAAGGCCAGATAAACGGCGACAAGGACGATGTACACGGTGGCGATAACAATGGCGATCGGCGGCATAGTATATTTTTTTTGGGAGAGATGAAGTAAAGTGAAAAAGGTGAAGTGGGGAGGAAAAAGGGGAAAAGTAAATAGGGTATTAATAGGGAAAAACTAGCCGTTATTTTACTATTCACGATCATTAAAATTCCAAATCACTACCATTAAAAATCCACTAGTCTCGACCGCTAAAACACTAGACATTTAGTGTTAAATATTTCCTACTCTCGACCGTTATTTTCACTATTTGTAGCCTATGAATTCAATTGTTGACCAAACATTCGAATTTATTTCGTCTAGTACGAATAAATCTAGTTGGATTTCGTATCTTTAATATTCAAATAGAAATCTCTCGACAACATCTTCCATAAACTCTCATTCCTGAACACCACATTTTTCAACACCTATCGCAGACTGAACTTCGGGACGAAGTTCAAAATTTAGGGGTGGATACTGTAGGATCCCACGAAAATCCATTATAATAATCCTTGTTAATTAATAATAACCTTGGGTTATCATTTAATAAAACCCATTTTTACGGGGAAATTTAAAATTTTTATTTACTATATTAGTCCTACCAAGTCACGTCAACACAACAATTACCGAATGTCAACACTGGACCACGACTTATATTACGAAACGTAACCACTTCACAAGGATTAATATTTCATAAATCACAATATGTGCAAATCTCACTGATTATTATTTTGTCATCACTAATTACACAAAATTTACTCTAAACATATTTTACTTCTTTCACTAAACTAACCAAGCTACAACCCAACCGGACCCTTAAAACAGTCCAGCCCACTTCAACTTTCACACGACCAGCCCAACACCCAAATTCAATTTTCTTTTGTTATTTCATGCAAGCCGACCAGCCAAACACCTCCAAAAGCGCGACTCGTTTTCTCATTTCTTAAACACAACACACGAATATTTTTACACCATCTTACTCACCACCCACTAGACTTCATGCGTACCAAATTTCAGATTTAGATATCGAGTATTGCCATGATTTTCGAGACCAATCTCTTTGTCCCATTCTCACCCAACTCGACATGCATAACACATAAAAACTTAACCATTTTAAACCCGATTTTTCCTACATTCTACACATGATATTTTTAACAATATACAACTCTTAGAACGAGTATAGGGCAGCAGGAAAGGGTTGTGATTTGTTAGTCCATTTTGGCACTAGTTGGAAAAGAAAACGTGTACATACACACTACCATAACACAAGATAAGATTTTCCCATGTTACCCCATCCACCTAAATATCTACTAATGTCAGAAAACTAGCCTAGGTGTCCATTCATATACAGTATAACTCAATTATTGAAATGAAAAACAAACGTGTGTAATTCTCTCTATAAAACTACCCTCATCTCACCACCTCTCATACACTCACTACTCTCATTTCAACCTTCTCTCACTCACAAACATATCTCAAGAAGCCAGAAGTTCTCTATGGTGTTTTAGAATACTTCTCGAATAGAAACAGATCACGTTTATATATAACGTATAAGTGTCTAGCGAAGTGGGTTAAGATGTTGGTGCTTCATTCGATTTCGCTGCTTCTTCACCACCTTTGAAAGGTGTAGTAAGTACCTCATATCCCATTCTATTTCAGCTCCTCACGTTAAGCTTCGTATCTTAGTTACACGTTAAGTCATGTGTTCATGCATAACATACATATATATATATATATATATATATATATATATATATATATATATATATATATATATATATATATATATATTATATATATATATATATATATATATATATATATATACATTTCGAACGTATCATTATTTTCATTTCATATGCCCCGTTAATATTAACAAAAAGACTTCAAGTGACGATCAAAGCACACTTAGGACCACATTAGATCACCTATAATCATGTTAACTTATCTTGCATATCACCTTTCTTAAATATTTGT
Source organism: Artemisia tridentata subsp. tridentata (assembly GCA_021014915.2). Classification (NCBI taxonomy): domain Eukaryota; kingdom Viridiplantae; phylum Streptophyta; class Magnoliopsida; order Asterales; family Asteraceae; genus Artemisia; species Artemisia tridentata. Next base: position 318,832,984 of record CP139501.1, on the reverse strand, counting down.
ATTTGAACGTCCATATTTTTAGGTTATATCAAACAAAGGAACCGTACAAAATAACGAATGAACTTATACAAAACCTTCACGACCACCTCACCCTCTTCTCTTAACTCCACAGACCATGGGACATGTTAACTCAACCCACGAACCCCTTAAAACGACACGTCTAACATATATCTGAAATATGTGAAAAATTAACCAAGTTTTTTTTATTGAAAGCGTGCTACATCGCCTGGAAAACCCTCATGTATTTCATAAAATCACCACACAACTTAACATTTTCTTCACACAACACGTTTAAGTACCTAACAAACAACGTTTTTCATTCATATCACTAGCCATGATAACCACAACTCGGCACTTTAAAACAGCCAAAGTGTTTCGCTAAAGTCATTTTTGAAAATCCTTAAAGTGTAGCGAATGGGCTGTTAGCCCATCAAGCTATTTTTATAAGCTATGAATAAGCTGACTTTTTGGCACCTTAATATATGAAATGTGATGATAAAAATGAAGCTCATGGACATACCCAACTCGCTCCAAAAACCCACGGATCAAAACTTGCTAACGGGCTAAGTTTTGTGGCTCGATAAGGGCCCAATGTGTAAAAATAAGCTACTAGCCTAATAAGCTGTTAAAATAAGCTTCTTTTACCTTAAATATAACTCAGAAAAATGCGCCACCTTTTTCTCCACCTTTTTGACAATTTTGGACTAAAAAAGTAACGCGATTTAACTGAAAGGACTAAAACTGCCAACCTGAGAAACTTATGGACTGAAGCTGTGAAAACAGTTTATAGAGGACTTAAATTGACATACCATTGAACTCCAAGCCTTATATGGACATATGGACAATTATTGGACTATTATTGGACTATGGACTTAACCGAGGACTAACGACGTAACGCAATCGCAGTTAGACTAAAAAGTATAAAATCTGAAAAGGGCAAGGACCTATTTAATTTCACTTGACATTCTTAGTTTATTTTTCATTTTGCACCCTTCACTTCATATGCATTTTACATTTTAAGTTATGCATTATGTAAAGTTTCGTTATTAGAAATTTAGTAACTTCACTTGCATATTATTTCAGCATATTTTGAGAAAGTAATATTTTGGGTCGATTGATATAAGAATCAAGATAATATTATAGATATATTATATTTTTAACTTGAGGCATTTTAAGCATATCACACTCACATCACCGATCAAATCGTTATACGATTTCTCATTTCCACATTCGTTATTAGTAGTAAGTTAGACTCTTAGACTTCGCTTATATTCAGGTCTCGTATTGAAGAAGTTTCCGTGATCGTTTACTTGATCTTATAATTTCGTCTTGTCAGATACACTCCAGGTGAGTCGTGGCCCCTACTTTTAACACTTGTTTTAATAACTCTTTTGGGGGAGATACATGCTTTAACTGTTTAAGTTACTTATATATTTTGAAAACTCTCATGATTTACTCAAAATCATCCACTATGCTTTACATGTTCAAATCACCCTTGAGAGAAATATATGTTCGTTATATGTGCAAATTGCTTGTTTAGCGTAAACACTGAATTTGAAAGATAACATTTTAAACTACTTGATGTAACATGATACTGAGACTTATTGTATACATTCATATAACAAATGAATGTACTGTTACTTTATTATGATATTTCTACATTTCACTAGAAATAATTGCCAAGACTAAAATTACGCATATTTCATATTGCCTAAGTTTACTTTATTGCCATAAAGTCCCTCGATCATGAGCCATTAATCACTGCGGTGAGCGCGAATATAGTGAACAGCTTCGAAACCTGTTAGAGGCTGACGACCTATCCCACTAAATACTTGGACGGAATGCCTATATGGTTAGTCGTATTTAGTCGCGATGCACTATATTTGAGAAAAATAGGAATTGGCAAATCACCTATTACATGAGGGCCAAACTTTCGTCATTAATTTGATGAACACCTCCGTTTTACGGTACTTTGTTAACGTTTTGTGTGTCATGAGGCTTAGGGCAATATAACTTGAAGAATATATGAATGTTTCATATATATTAGGATACAGCTGTATTTAGTAAACCACCACTTTACACTAATAGATTTCAGACTCTAGATTATTATTTTCACTATGTGTTATGATTATGAATCCTGTACTTGAACTTTAACTGTTATCATACGTGACTTAATTGTGAATTCTACAAAAGACAACCCAAAATGCTTGGTATATCGTTACATTTAAAAGTTGACTCAACATTGTATTTCGAGCGTATAACAACGTAGCTCATTTTCATTTATAACTTGAAACTTATGATTCTGGAGATCATACGTGATTTGCTTGTGGATTTTTATTCAACACAACTTGCTATTTATTTCATGAAGAACTATTATCTACTTCGACAATCACTATACACCTTTTAAATTCAGTGAAAGAAAGTTATTTTCTATCAAACTCCACGAACTCACCAACCATTGTGTTGACATTTTAAGCATGTTTATCTCAGGTAATTAACGGAGCAGGACAAGGCACGGAGCGGGCATCTTATACTCTGATAAATAAACTGGTGTAAAATCAAATATGTCATTCTTTCCAAATTACCACACTTTTGTGGGATTTTCAAATAAGATATTTTCCTTTTATACCAAAACTATTATTTCGAATGACATATAACTTTCAAAACGCCTATTCTGGACCGTTTTTCTGAAATTTTAACTCGATCCTCACCGTAACACCCTAATTACTTTTCCGCTGCCATAAAACAAATTAGGGGGTGTTACAGATTGGTATCAGAGCCTATGGTTATAGAGAACCAAATGTTTTCAAACATCGAACTATAACCACACTTTCAAAATAAATGATTTTACACCTTATCATCTTATGCCTTCCGTGTCTGCAGACTGCCGTGCTCAATACATTACTTATTAAGATTGTTTTGTACTAATCTTTACATGCTTGATGTTTACTCTTCACACATTACACACCGTATTATTTCACACTCAATGTTACACCTCGAACGTACGAAATACTTATAATTACTATTTTCGATTGCTACAGTAACATGTCTTCCATACCAGTTGACATCGCTAAGACTACCCCTCCTAATACCCATGTATCACCTAGTTATCATATTACACCAGATACTGAAGATCCTTATGTACAAATGACACAACCTCAAACCGACCCAGAACTCACTCAGAAATCACCTCCGTCATCACCTACTCAACCACCTCCACGTCAGAAACTTAGGAGAGCAACCGAATCCTATTCAGATGAAGATCCGATTAGTGGTCAACCAACATTTGAATTTGGACAAAGTTCACAACAAGAAATGACTTGGAAGAATGTTAACCTAAATTCTCCCCTACCCAATACCTCAGATTTCTCCATGCCAAATGCCCCAAACAATGTATCCTCACCCAATCCTCCTGACTACAATGTAGACACCCGTGACTCTATATGGATTCACCTTCACCAACACACCAGCATACTAAACGCTCACTCTGAACAGCTAAAAGAGTTACAACCATTACGATTCGAATGGTATGACCGTAACATTGATACTCTGTTTAAGAGGACCGATGCTGAGAGACGAGAAGTGTTTGGTTTAGGAGTGAATATTGGTAACATGAAGGATAATTACGAACAGGAACTTAGAAACTTGGATGCCAGAACCCGCTGTTTAGGTAGAGGCCATACCCAAACACACATTAGGATCGAAGACTTTGAAAGAGCATTATGGTTGGCTAGAGACGCAGCAAGAACCCAGAGCCAAAAAATTACAGCTTTGGAAAACATGTTAGCTAATCAGATGAATGCGTTCCAGGAACGTTTCTCGGCCATGAAAGCTGCACAACTGGATCTTGAGGCAGAAGTTAGACGCTTACGTCAGAGACATAACTGATCTTAAGTATCATTATTGTACTTAATAAACCAAATAGTTTTGGTTAGTATTTCATGTATTCGCAATAATTCTGTACTTCTCAAAAATTGTAATCGACTTTTAAGCTATGACAGTCTTTTACTATCTTATCGTTCTATTGTAAACAAATTTCTCCCACCAAACCCTAATATTGTGCAATAAGTACAAAGAGCCATGCAAAACCTCGTCATTTGTTACTCTTTTAGGTAAACAAATAACCCACGTAAATCAATGAGACATTAATAAAAGACCTTGTGTTGGTTGTTTTGCAAAAATCGATCAAGCAAGTTATTAGAGTTATGTCGATTTTGATGATTGTATTCAAACTTACTACGACATTATCAGTAATTGTACATCAAATGTATCACAACTAAACAATAAACCATAGAAATTCCAAGAGCAAATATTCAAAAGAGAACTTGATGAATGAAGAGGAAGTTGTTGAACTTCAGCTTTTGTAAAAGAATCCGTTTGTTCCTTAACAATCCCATATCAAGAGTTGATTGTTATTTTACGATGTTACCCAGACACATCGTATTTTTATGATCCTCAGTTGATTTGATTTCGTATTGAGATCACATTGTTAGCACTAATGTGCAAATACATTGCTATTTGAATTATTCTAACGATAAAGTGAATACTAAATCAGCGTTTCATGCTCATAGGAAACGGACAGCATGAACAGCGTAGTGCCCACAACAACCATGACTCCTAAAACCATCGAGAAATTGGTAAACAATATCGTTGCAGCAGTACTCGAAGTGACCACAACAGTCCACCCGAGTGACAATGATATGACGAGAAAAGAAAGAAAGAAGGCTATACCTTGTAAGCATAACCATGAAAGTTTCATGGGATGTAGGCCAGTTTGCCTAAAGGATTCAAGAAAAATGACTAAACCTATCCGCACATGTACCCAAAGAATTAGGCAAGACGTTGCACTTAAGAAAAATAACCAAAAGCGAAAACTTGAGGAGAGAAGATCCTTTATCCTCAACGAATGTGAGTTCCACAATGATGTTTGCATCCGCAATCACCTACAAGACCGCATTGACTATCTTCGCCAGCAAAGGCCCGAACCAGAAGCTAAAAGAAACTGTATCACCAACCCTAGTAACGAAAACAAATACTGTGGAAGGAAACCTCTATGCCCAAGATGTAAGTTACATCACACCGGGATTTGCACTGCTAAGTGCGGGAGGTGCAGAAAAACAGGCCATAAGACAGGAAATTGCAAAGCCATGGAAGGAAATGAGCAACCATCATCCATAAAATGCCATGGGTGTGGTGAAATGGGCCATTACAAGAGTCATTGCCCGAACTACAAAGCCCATTGGGAGCCCAAGAATTGTGCAAGGGAATAAGAACTCGTCAAAGAATCTCAACCATGTCGAAGAATGACCTCTATGTTAAGCAGATGAATGGATTCCTGCTGTAAAATAAATAAACTCTAGTCTAGAATTATCTAAGTTGTATTTCCTTATGTACTTTGCCTTAGGTTTGATGGATGTAACCTAAGTGCAACAACTATCGTTCTACCGTATGAATCTCTACCTTGTAATATTTCAGTAATCATCGTAATCTATATCTATTTCCATTTCTATTCCACTTTCACTATTCATAGTTGATATGTAACAATACCTTGATACCACCCTAGGAAATTGACTAAACACCATATTTGATCAAACAATAGACCAATACCACATTGTAAGAAACTCTCATTTAAAACCTAAGTTTATACCAAAGATATTCAAATATCACTTTAGAAATTCCGGACTTATCCTCGGAATATGAACAAAAGCTTTCTAATCCTTTTAGAAATAATCAGAGGGTGTCCGACTGTGTGACGGAACCATTATAATTGAACCATATAAAACTCTTTGAAGAAGCATAAATACCACAATGACTGAACCAAGCGTTACATCATTTGGTCCTCAATTATACATAGCCTAGCTACCTATGTATAATTTAGGAAGAATCATGTTATAAATGGAACAGTTATCTTTTCGAAGTTTTTAATAACAATTTTCATTCCAAAAAGACGGAATCTCGAGACAAAATAATTTGTTCATAAACCTCACTTTTAACCAACCTCAGTCAGATCTACACTTATTACCCATTACTCTATTATACGAAGTCGAGAAAAATACGAAGCTAGAAACTATCAGAATTCACAACAATCTATGGAAAACACAAATAACATAAATTTTATTAGAACCCATGGAAGTTAATACATAGCGAAATGATTAACATCGGAAGTGCTAATAGTACAATAAACACAATATAAGGCATAGAATCTTCAATAGGTTGGCCCGCCATAGAAACAAAAACCACCACCAACCCAGCGATAGCAAGAGCCACCATAGGATGAAGCACCTTGATTATTCTGGAAGATAAATAAAAGCGAACCATTAAAAACAAAAATTTTATTCCACATTCATTAAAGGTTACATCGACACACAACAAAGATACATTCTAACAACACTACTCGAGATCCTCACCCCAAGAACTTATCCACATTAATCGCTAAAATTGTGAGGGGTACGATGAACACCAAAGATGCGATAAAGTAGTCGGAGTTTTCGTCGGGGAAGAAGGCCAGATAAACGGCGACAAGGACGATGTACACGGTGGCGATAACAATGGCGATCGGCGGCATAGTATATTTTTTTTGGGAGAGATGAAGTAAAGTGAAAAAGGTGAAGTGAGGAGGAAAAAGGGGAAAAGTAAATAGGGTATTAATGGGGAAAAACTAGCCGTTATTTTACTATTCACGATCATTAAAATTCCAAATCACTACCATTAAAAATCCACTAGTCTCGACCGCTAAAACACTAGACATTTAGTGTTAAATATTTCCTACTCTCGACCGTTATTTTCACTATTTGTAGCCTATGAATTCAATTGTTGACCAAACATTCGAATTTATTTCGTCTAGTACGAATAAATCTAGTTGGATTTCGTATCTTTAATATTCAAATAGAAATCTCTCGACAACATCTTCTATAAACTCTCATTCCTGAACACCACATTTTTCAACACCTATCACGGACTGAACTTCGGGACGAAGTTCAAAATTGAGGGGTGGTTACTGTAGGATCCCACGAAAATCCATTATAATAATCCTTGTTAATTAATAATAACCTTGAGTTATCATTTAATAAAACCCATTTTTACGGGGAAATTTAAAATTTTTATTTACTATATTATTCCTGCCAAGTCACGTCAACACAACAATTACCGAATGTCAACACTGGACCACGACTTATATTACGAAACGTAACCACTTCACAAGGATTAATATTTCATAAATCACAATATGTGCAAATCTCACTGATTATTATTTTGTCATTACTAATTACACAAAATTTACTCTAAACATATTTTACTTCTTTCACTAAACTAACCAAGCTACAACCCAACCGGACCCTTAAAACAGTCCAGCCCACTTCAACTTTCACACGACCAGCCCAACTCCCAAATTCAATTTTCTTTTGTTATTTCATGCAAGACGACCAGCCAAACACCTCCAAAAGCGCGACTCGTTTTCTCATTTCTTAAACATAACACACGAATATTTTTAAACCATCTTACTCACCCCCCACTAGACTTCATGCGTACCAAATTTCAGATTTAGATATCGAGTATTTCCATGATTTTCGAGACCAATATCTTTGTCCCATTCTCACCCAACTCGACATGCATAACACATAAAAACTTAACCATTTTAAACCCGATTTTTCCTACATTCTACACATGATATTTTTAACAATATACAACTCTTAGAACGAGTATAGGGCAGCAGGAAAGGGTTGTGATTTGTTAGTCCATTTTGGCACTAGTTGGAAAAGAAAACGTGTACATACACACTACCATAACACAAGATAAGATTTTCCCATGTTACCCCATCCACCTAAATATCTACTAATGTCAGAAAACTAGCCTAGGTGTCCATTCATATACAGTATAACTCAATGATTGAAATGAAAAACAAACGTGTGTAATTCTCTCTATAAAACTACCCTCATCTCACCACCTCTCACACACTCACTACTCTCATTTCAACCTTCTCTCACTCACAAACATATCTCAAGAAGCCAGAAGTTCTCTATGGCGTTTTAGAATACTTCTCGAATAGAAACAGGTCACGTTTATATATAACGTATAAGTGTCTAGCGAAGTGGTTTAAGATGTTGGTGCTTCATTCGATTTCGCTGCTTCTTCACCACCTTTGAAAGGTGTAGTAAGTACCTCATATCCCATTCTATTTCAGCTCCTCACGTTAAGCTTCGTATCTTAGTTACACGTTAAGTCATGTGTTCATGCATAACATACATATATATATATATATATATATATATATATATATATATATATATATATATATATATATATATATATATATATATATATATATATATATATATATATACATTTCGAACGTATCATTATTTTCATTTCATATGCCCCGTTAATATTAACAAAAAGACTTCAAGTGACGATCAAAGCACACTTAGGACCACATTAGATCACCTATAATCATGTTAACTTATCTTGCATATCACCTTTCTTAAATATTTGTATTTGAACATCCATATTTTTAGGTTATATCAAACAAAGGAACCGTACAAAATAACGAATGAACTTATAGAAAACCTTCACGACCACCTCACCCTCTTCTCTTAACTCCACAGACCATGGGACATGTTAACTCAACCCACGAACCCCTTAAAACGACACGTCTAACATATATCTGAAATATGTGAAAAATTAACCAAGTTTTTTTTATTGAAAGCGTGCTACATCGCCTAGAAAACCCTCATGTATTTCATAAAATCACCACACAACTTAACATTTTCTTCACACAACACGTTTGAGTACCTAACAAACTACGTTTTTCATTCATATCACAAGCCATGATAACCACAACTCGGCACTTTAAAACAGCCAAAGTGTTTCGCTAAAGTCAATTTTGAAAATCCTTAAAGTGTAGCGAATGGGCTGTTAGCCCATCAAGCTGTTTTTATAAGCTATGAATAAGCTGACTTTTTGGCACCTTAATATATGAAATGTGATGATAAAAATGAAGCTCATGGACATACCCAACTCGCTCCAAAAACCCACGGATCAAAACTTGCTAACGGGCTAAGTTTTGTGGCTCGATAAGGGCCCAATGTGTAAAAATAAGCTACTAGCCTAATAAGCTGTTAAAATAAGCTTCTTTTACCTTAAATATAACTCAGAAAAATGCGCCACCTTTTTCTCCACCTTTTTGACAATTTTGGACTAAAAAAGTAACGCGATTTAACTGAAAGGACTAAAACTGCCAACCTGAGAAACTTATGGACTGAAGCTGTGAAAACAGTTTATAGAGGACTTAAATTGACATACCATTGAACTCCAAGCTTTATATGGACATATGGACAATTATTGGACTATTATTGGACTATGGACTTAACCGAGGACTAACGACGTAACGCAATCGCAGTTAGACTAAAAAGTATAAAATCTGAAAAGGGCAAGGACCTATTTAATTTCACTTGACATTCTTAGTTTATTTTTCATTTTGCACCCTTCACTTCATATGCATTTTACATTTTAAGTTATGCATTATGTAAAGTTTCGTTATTAGAAATTTAGTAACTTCACTTGCATATTATTTCAGCATATTTTGAGAAAGTAATATTTTGGGTCGATTGATATAAGAATCAAGATAATATTATAGATATATTATATTTTTAACTTGAGGCATTTTAAGCATATCACACTCACATCACCGATCAAATCGTTATACGATTTCTCATTTCCACATTCGTTATTAGTAGTAAGTTAGACTCTTAGACTTCGCTTATATTCAGGTCTCGTATTGAAGAAGTTTCCGTGATCGTTTACTTGATCTTATAATTTCATCTTGTCAGATACACTCCAGGTGAGTCGTGGCCCCTACTTTTAACACTTGTTTTAATAACTCTTTTGGGGGAGATACATGCTTTAACTGTTTAAGTTACTTATATACTTTGAAAACTCTCATGATTTACTCAAAATCATCCACTATGCTTTACATGTTCAAATCACCCTTGAGAGGAATATATGTTCGTTATATGTGCAAATTGCTTGTTTAGCGTAAACACTGAATTTGAAAGATAACATTTTAAACTACTTGATGTAACATGATACTGAGACTTATTGTATGCATTCATATAACAAATGAATGTACTGTTACTTTATTATGATATTTCTACATTTCACTAGAAATAATTGCCAAGACTAAAATTACGCATATTTCATATTGCCTAAGTTTACTTTATTGCCATAAAGTCCCTCGATCATGAGCCATTAATCACTGCGGTGAGCGCGAATATAGTGAACAGCTTCGAAACCTGTTAGAGGCTGACGACCTATCCCACTAAATACTTGGACAGAATGCCTATATGGTTAGTCGTATTTAGTCGCGATGCACTATATTTGAGAAAAATAGGAATTGGCAAATCACCTATTACATGAGGGCAAAACTTTCGTCATTAATTTGATGAACACCTCCGTTTTACGGTACTTTGTTAACGTTTTGCGTGTCATGAGGCTTAGGGCAATATAACTTGAAGAATATATGAATGTTTCATATATATTAGGATACAGCTGTATTTAGTAAACCACCACTTTACACTAATAGATTTCAGACTCTAGATTATTATTTTCACTATGTGTTATGATTATGAATCATGTACTTGAACTTTAACTGTTATCATACGTGACTTAATTGTGAATTCTACAAAAGACAACCCAAAATGCTTGGTATATCGTTACATTTAAAAGTTGACTCAACATTCTATTTCGAGCGTATAACAACGTAGCTCATTTTCATTTATAACTTGAAACTTATGATTCTGGAGATCATACGTGATTTGCTTGTGGATTTTTATTCAACACAACTTGCTATTTATTTCATGAAGAACTATTATCTACTTCGACAATCACTATACACCTTTTAAATTCAGTGAAAGAAAGTTATTTTCTATCAAACTCCACGAACTCACCAACCATTGTGTTGATATTTTAAGCATGTTTATCTCAGGTAATTAACGGAGCAGGACAAGACACGGAGCGGGCATCTTATACTCTGATAAATAAACTGGTGTAAAATCAAATATGTCATTCTTTCCAAATTACCACACTTTTGTGGGATTTTCAAATAAGATATTTTCCTTTTATACCAAAACCTTTATTTCGAATGACATATAACTTTCAAAACGCCTATTCTGGACCGTTTTTCTGAAATTTTAACTCGATCCTCACCGTAACACCCTAATTACTTTTCCGCTGCCATAAAACAAATTAGGGGGTGTTACAAGTGAAAATGATTAAAGCGGATTTAGAATGAAAAATGATAAACACATAGAAGTGTGTACTTATAATAAGCAAGTTCATATGCACTATGAGCTTGCGTTCACTAAATAAAATGAATGAGATAAGGAGTGTAGGTTAAAATGTTAATAGCTTGGATCCAATACTATAATGTGGAAGTGATAAAGTGTGAATGTTAAAGATCCTTCGGGATGAATGTTATTGATCCTTTGGGATGAATGTTAAAGGTGGTATCCTTCGGGATGATTAAGTCAATGAATGTTAAAGAAATCCTTCGGGATGAAACGTATTGCCTTCACCGGGTAAGATTGCCTACATCCTTGGCATGTGTAATAGTCCCTTCGGGGAAAATGTTAAAGTAAAGCGGATCCAAGCTAGAAAATGGAAAGGTTTAAATAATGAGTGAAATATAAAATGAAAATGAGAGATTGAAAGTTAAATCAAGAAATAGTAGTGAGAGTGTTATGTCAGAAGTGTATGAGTAGGCTGGTTTATGATTTCCTTATTTAAATGGATTGGGACGCCTTTTCATTTAAATAAAAAAGTTGTAAATCACCGAACCATGAGGTTGTATTTCTTGATTTACATCGTTTGGGACGCCTTTTCATGTAAATGAGAAAGTATGAACGAGTGGGCTTATGTGTTCCCGACATGGCATGAGTAGGGTAAAAAGGGAGTCTGGGATGATTGGAAGTCATAAGGAGTTAAGATAGGTGGATAGATGATGAGTGGAATGACGACCCTAGGTGGGAAAAGTCAATGGGAGTGTAGGACTTAGGTGTTTAAGTGTGAGTTGAAATGATTGATGAGTGTCTAAATACTCGTCATTTTTGTCTTATCTGAACTGCCAAAACATTCAAAAACACTCAGATATGCATCAAAATACTGAAAATATCCCAGGGATTGTGTTTTATATGTTTTAAATGCAAAATGTTTAAAAACAATTGAAAAACAAACAAAGTTTGCAAAAATTGGCAGTTTCAGTCCCTCAAGTTTCAAAACTTGTCAAAATTAGTCCCTAAGCATTTGTTTTGTAAGAAAAGTCACCAAAGGTCCTTTTTAAATCATAAATTATCATATTTAATCCTTTGGTGAAAAGTTTAAATAAATTACAAGTTTGGTCCCTGCACTTTCAGAATTTGCAAAAATGATCCCTGGGAAATATTATTTTTTGGAAACATCATGTATGGTCCCTGGATTATTGAAACATGGCAGGAATTACCCTTGGTGTATTTTGGAAGATGTGCAAGTTTAGTCCTCCAATTTTCAGGAATTACAAGATTGGTCCTTGTGATTTAGCTACTATAACCAAACCGGATCCAAAATAAACAAACAACCCATCCTTATTAAAAACCAACCCATCCCATCCTTATCTAACCCAAGCCCATCATCCCAAGCCCAACCAAATCATAACCCGACCCAACCCTTCCTTTTAGCTAAACCTGGGTTAGACTTCGGTCAAACAAATCCCTTCCCTCCCACAAAATAAATAAAATCCCTCACCCTCTCCCACTCACCTCTGCAAACCCAGACCACCCCCTCACCTCCAGCTCACAAGTCTTTGTCCTTGTTATCCTTGACTTCCACCAAACTCCAAATAGCATTAATTGCTCCTTCCCTGCCCCAAGTTATCTCAGATAGCAGTTGAGAGTTTTGGCGCCAAAATTGATTCTAAGGTCAAGATGAAGTTTGAGAGATCCAATGGCTCAGAATGCAAGTGGGAAAGAGACAGAGGCACCTCCTAAACCCTAATTCAAGCCTATATAAAGAAGAAGATGGAGCAAGGAAGTGTGTGTAATTTTTAGCTTACTTTTATTATGTCGAATTTATGCTTAAATGTTTTTCATTCCAAATTAGTCTAGGAAGTTGTAATCTTTGCTTTAATGTTGTAAGTTTGAAGTTTCAAAGTAATAAAATTCAAGTTTGGTGATCCTCAGTTCATTATTTCTTGTTTCAAATCTGTCAAAAATTCTCATTAGCTTAATTGTTGTTCCTGTTTAATGATCTGGACTCCTAGGCTCACATAAGCTCCTATATAGCTTATTAAAGCTTTTAGAGACCTTAAAACTTGGATTAGTAATAGAAAATCAAAAATATAAAAAACAGTCAACAAAAGTCAACTGTGGTGAAGGTATTGATGCAGTGGGTGAATTTGATAGTTCAAGGGAGAAATGGAAGCTCTTGGCCTATCTAAAGATAGGCTAGCTTAGTGAGCCTCCTCTGTTCATGCTGAGGAGGAAATTCAGTTGTAAGCAATTTTTGCATTTCTCTATAAGTAGCATATGCCTAAAATCTTTGTGTTTCTATGTTTCTATGTTTCTGTGGAGTTATTAAGTGGTAATATTGGTTAACATAAGTTGGTTGTTCATTGGATTCATTTGGTACTAAAAATCTCATCATTACAGTCAAACTAGCACATGGTTCATTTCTGAGTTTCATGCTTGTATCATTGTTGATTTCTGCTCAAATAGTCTTGTTACATGATAATATGAAGCCTTGAATCAGTATTGTGGTTTAAATATGTGTGTTGCTTTGAAAGTCAGTTGTTAAGGGGTGTTTGGATCTTGCTGTTGATTTGTGTTGCTGAGTGTTTGTGGTGTTATCTGCTATTGATTCTTGTCACATTAGTATCATATAACTCAGAGATACAATAAAATCCAGGCCTTATTTGATAAAAAGTCAAAGTGACCTTTGAATTGATCTAGTGTGTTCACTGTGATGATTTTAAATTCCATGATCATGATTTTGTGTTCATAAGTTGTTAACCTTGCTCAATCTAGTCTTAATACACCTTAATACATCATAATCAGTCATTAGGATCAGATCAAAGTTCATAAAAGTCAACTTTAGTGTTTTTCTGCAAAAGTCAAAAATTCAGGTTTAACCCAGTTCTGAGCTGCTGATCTAGGGCCAAATTGGACTTCAATTGGTGTGTTTGTGATGGGGCTTTTTGTGTTTCTGAATAGCCAGTAGTATCACCTAGCTTTTGCCCCCATAACATTTTGCTTCTCAGCTTATTTAGTGTGCTTAATCTGTCTGCAAAGTTGGGGTCTTTTCTGAGTTTTCTGCATAGATTTTGCAACTGCCATTGTGCTTAATTGGCTTATTTTGTGGATTATCTGTTTGATTTAAGTTGTTTTGTGCTTGTATAAGTTGTTTTAGCTTGTCCTGAGCTTTTGGTGAAGTTTTGGGCTTTTTATCTTATTTCTAGCTTATTAGCAAACTGCTTATCTGCCCAAATCTGCTTATTGGGCTTAGTCAACTTTTGATTTTAATTTTCCTAGCTTTTTAATAATATTTTAGATTTATCTGTAAATTTTCATAATTTTCTGAATAGTTTTGATATTTTTAATCTTTTTAATTAGTTTTTAATAGTATTTAAATCATAATAAATAGAATATTAATCAGAAAAATATAATTTTAATTTTCATAATTTTCTTTTGTCATTTTTAATCTAGGAAAAATATAATTTCATTTTTAGACCTTAAGAAAATCAAAAATAGAAATATAGTGATAGCTTCTATTTAATAGAATTTATTTTTTTAAATTTTAATTAAGTAAATTTCAATTTTATAATTTTCTTAGCTTCTTTTTACTTAATAATATTTTTAGAAAATGTTTTAGATTTTTCTTTGCTCATTTGGTATTTTTTATAATTTAAATTAGTTTAATTAGTATTTAAGTAATAAATAATTAGTAATAATTAAATAAAAAGTGTAAAAAATATAATTTAAGTTTTAAAATAAGTTTTTAGTAATTTTACATTTTTAGGTTTTAAATTTCATAAATTTTACCTTTTAGTCCCATTTTAGATTTTTCGTTGCGCGTTTTTAGGTTAATTAATTCGCGTTTAATCTTATTGTGCATATTTGTTTTAATTTGTTATTTAGAATTGTTAAAAAGCAAAATCAAAAGCAATCTAAATCATCAATCACTCTAATCCAAAGCTTTTCACAGTTGCCCATTCACATCTCGTTGGGAAACGATCCGGGTAATCACTTACCTGGTTTCACACTACATACAAACGTGAGTTTGTACAAGTATCCTTTTTCACAAAAGGGTAATTTGTATTTATTCACGCGTATCCGTCGTTGCATAATATTTATATATATATACTTCACCACGGATCAAATTTTGGCGCCGCTGCCGGGGAGGTGTGCTGAGACTATTGTGTTAAGTTCAAGCGATTAGTGATTCGAGATCCTTCTTTCAAGAAGTTCCTATTTCCCAAAAACAATATAAAAAACAAAAATATTTTTCTTTTCTTTTCTATATATATTATCATATAAAAATTAAAAACCAAAAAACATTTTCCGTTTTCTTTGTTAATAATAAATAACAATAAAAAATTTACCATCGAGAACCAAGACAGAGTACTACCTAACTGCGGGTACGACCATAATAAGTTCCCAAACCAAAGATTTAAAACTTGCCTTTGTATCACTTGCGAATATCGGCTCACCTTTAATTGATAAACAAACTATAACGGAGGTTTAAGGATAGTCTGACATTAAATTGTCGGACTGAAAGAAGCGGGTTTTTAAGGAGCATTAAATGCCCACCTTTGCTTCTCCGCCACTCTGTGCGTTTATCTTTTAGAGAGCTACCGTACGCTTGTTGATTATTGGTTTAAGTTAGCTTGTGTTTTTTCTCGATCTTGTTTTAATTGGATTTGTTTTCATCTTCACTTTTCAAAAACAAAAAGAATCTTCCTTCCTTTTTCATAATTCTCTCGACTCTGAGGCTTCTTAGAGTTGTGTTCTAGTGCATGCGCACGCGTTCTTCTAGGTCTACGAGCCCGTTACGTGAACTTGGCAACATTCCTCGGAGACGAGGTCGTAGACGTAGACGTTCTTCTTCAATAGTCGAACCCGAGGTTCGTGCTATTCCTGTTCTCATGGCGGCTGAGCCGACTATGAATGAGCTTCTCCAAGCACCCATCGAGGGTTACGGAGATGCTATCGTTGTTCCGGCCATCGTGGCCGAAATTTTTGAACTCAAGACGGGGTTAATAAATCTTGTAACCTCGCGTCAATTCTATGGTTTTGAAAGGGACGATCCTCAAGATCACATTCGATGGTTTAACAAAATCACGTCTACCATCAAATGCAAAAACGTCCCTGAAGAGGCAATCAAACTTCTTCTTTTCCCATTTTCCATCGATGGGGCTGCCCGGATTTGGCTTGATAAACAACCCCCTCGATCGATTGTAACATGGGAAGATTTGGTTAAGAAGTTCGTGAATGAATTTTTTCCTCATTCCAAAACCACGAGTCTTAAAAACGAAATCATGAAATTTACACAAAAATTCGATGAATCATTTAGAGAGGCATGGGATCGTTATAAGGAAATGCTTCGCAAATGTCCGCATCATGGTTTCTCTGAGTTGATGCTACTCGACACTTTCTATAATGGTGTGAGCTCAGCTGATCAAGAATCTCTCAATTCCTCCGCTGGAGGTAATTTCTTGAATCGAACCACAAGGGATTCTTTAGCAATCATTGAGAACAAGTCTAAGGTCCGCACTCCACGAAGCAAACCGGTTGTTTCCCAAATGAGTGTTGGTCCTTCTACCTCATCATCCGTGAGTCAGTCTAGCACCGATGCTAGACTTGACGAACTCACGAAAGTTATTAAATCCTTGGTTCTCACCACACAGAAAGTTTCCTCTCCCTCTTCTCCGCAAACTTCTCAACCTGCCGAAATCAAAAAGGTAGAAGTTTGTGTCACTTGTGGTGGTCCACATGCATACTATAATTGTACTGCCACCGATGGTACATTTGAAATTAATGCAATAGCCGGTAGTTCCAACCAAGGAGGGAACCAATACCGTCCTCAAGTGGATCCAAACTACCGTCCTCAAAATGGACCACCCGGATTTCCTCAACCCAACAATCCAACTAGGTTTAATCCTAATCAGCAAAGAGGGCAAAACATGCAAAATCAATTTCATGCCCCGATCAATCAATACCCACCCCAAAGGGGTAATCAAGGGTATTCAGCTCCTCATTACCAAGAACCGCCTTCAAGTGAACTCAATAACTATATCAAGGTTAATGATACCAAACTGAAGGCAATGCAAAATCAAATCTTTACTTTGAGGAATGATTTACAATCTTCAATAACCAAACAGGGTAATGAGCTGAAGAGTGAGCTTATGGCTACAAACAACAAAATGGAACATTCTCAAAACAACATCGAGAATATGCTTTCTAGTCTCATAAGCCATCTCACTCCACCCTCTACCTCGGGAGGTCTCCCTGGTAATACTGTGGTCAACCCCAAGGGTGAACTTAAAGCTATCACCACACGCAGTGGCAAAGCTTATGATGGACCCGAGATTCCTACTACCGCTTCTTCTCTTCCCAAGGTAGTAGAACGTGAACCTGAGGTGACCAAGGACAATGTACTTCCTACTAATAACGAAGGTACCAAAAACGTCCAACCTCAGGATATCCCAAAAACCAAACTCAAACCTGGAGTTGTCTTTGAATCTGTTGAAACTCCCGTTGAGATCCCCAAACCCAAACCTTAAATACCTTATCCATCACGACTCAATGAGCAAAAGCTCCGTGAAAAGGCTAGTCACCAAATGGACAAGTTCTATCAAATCTTTCAAGATTTGCACTTTGACATAAGCCTTGCGGATGCTATCATCATGATGCCCAAATTTGCATCAATGATCAAGAACTTGTTAAGCAACAAGGAAAAATTGTACGAAATGGCAAAAACTCCTTTAAACGAGAATTGCTCTGCAGCAATTTTAAAGAAGCTTCCCGAGAAACTTGGAGATCCTGGAAAATTTCTCATCCCGTGTGTTTTTCCAGGAATGGTTGAATGCTTCGCTTTGGCCGATCTTGGCGCTAGCATTAACCTGATGCCTAATTCAGTATGGAAGAAACTTTCTCTTCCTGAACTTACTCCTACCTGCATGACTCTTGAGCTTGCAGATCGTTCTATCACTCATCCACTCGGCATTGCCGAAGATGTATTCGTGAAAGTAGGAAAGTTCCATTTTCCGGCTGACTTCGTTGTTGTTGAATTCGATGCTGATCCAAGGGTTCATCTCATTCTTGGAAGAGGATTCCTAAGGACGGGCCGTGCTCTGATTGATGTTTTCGAAGAGAAAATAACTCTTCGTGTTGATAATGAAGCAGTCACTTTTAACCTCGATCAAACTTCGAGGTACTCCTCAAATTATGACTCTGAATCGGTTAACCGAATAGTTGTCATTGATGTTGCTTCAGAGGAGTACTCTCAAGAAGTTCTGGGTTATGTTCATAATTCTTCGAGTGGTGATCCCACTCCATCTTCTGAACCTATAATCGCCAATTCTTCTCCTTCTCTCACTCCGTTTGAGGGAAGTGACTTCATCTTAGAGGAAATAGAGGCCTTTCTCAAAAGTGATTCGGTTCCCGATGGAATTGATAACCAAGAGATTGACCTGGAAGGGGATATCCTTCTCATTGAGAAGATGTTAAATGAAGATCCCTCTCTTCCTCCTGTTCTTCCACAGAAACTTCATAATGAGGAAATCAAATCGGTTGAGAAAACCGATGAATTTCCTGAGGTTGAACTCAAAGACTTACCGCCTCATCTCGAGTATGCATTTTTGGAGGGTGATGATAAATTACCTGTCATAATTGCTATGGATTTGAGTGAGGATGAAAAGACTGCTCTCATAAAAGTTTTGAAGTGACACAAGCAAGCAATTGCTTGGAAGCTCTCCGACATCAAGGGTATTAACCCTGAATTTTGTACTCACAAGATTTTAATGGAGGATGATTTTAAACCGGCAGTTCAACATCAAAGAAGGGTGAATCCAAAAATTCATGAGGTTATCAAACAAGAGGTTCTTAAACTTCTTGATGCTGGATTGATTTACCCTGTCTCGGATAGTCCTTGGGTTAGTCCCATTCATTGCGTTCCTAAAAAGGGTGGCATTACTGTTGTCACAAATGAAGAAAATGAGTTGATTCCAACTCGATTGGTTACGGGGTGGCGTGTCTGCATTGACTATCGCAAGTTAAATGATGCCACCCGTAAAGACCATTTTCCTCTACCCTTCATGGACCAGATGCTTGAGAGATTAGCGGGAAACGAGTACTATTGTTTCCTTGATGGTTTCTCGGGTTACTTTCAAATTCCCATTGATCTGCAAGATCAAGAAAAGACTACCTTTACATGCCCTTATGGAACTTTTGCCTATAAACGTATGCCTTTTGGCTTATGTAATGCTCCGGGCACGTTCCAAAGGTGTATGATGGCCATATTCACCGACATGATCGGTAAAACGATGGAGGTCTTTATGGATGACTTCTCGGTCATTGGGGATTCATTCCAAGCATGTCTCTCCAATTTAGAAAACATGTTGAAAAGGTATAAAGACACCAATCTTTGTCTAAATTGGGAGAAGAGTCACTTTATGGTTAAAGAGGGCATTGTCCTCGGCCATAAGATTTCCAAGAGTGGGATCGAGGTTGACAGATCTAAAGTTGATGTCATCAGTAAATTACCTCATCCCACTACCGTTAAAGGTATTAGGAGTTTTCTGGGTCATGCCGGTTTCTATCGTAGATTCATACAAGATTTTTCTAAAATCGCCCGGCCTATGACTCATCTCCTTGAAAAGGATGCTCCTTTTATCTTCTCTCCTGAGTGCGTTGAAGCTTTTCAAACTCTAAAGAAAAAGCTTACTGAAGCACCCATTTTAGTTGCCCCCGACTGGGACTTGCCGTTTGAGCTCATGTGCGATGCAAGTGATTTTGCTATCGGTGCAGTCCTGGGGCAACGCAAAACCAAACATTTTCAGCCTATCCACTACGCAAGTAAAACTATGACTGAAGCTCAAACTCATTACACCACTACAGAAAAAGAATTGTTGGCTGTGGTGTATGCCTTTGAGAAGTTTCGGCCATACTTGATCTTGACAAAATGTGTAGTGTATACGGATCACTCGGCTCTCAAATATCTCTTTGCAAAACAAGATGCAAAGCCGAGATTACTACGTTGGGTTCTCCTCCTGCAAGAATTTGATATCAAAATACGTGATAAAAAAGGAGCTGAGAACCTAGCTGCTGACCATCTGTCCCGATTGGAAAACCCGCACCAAGATGTGTTCGAGAAAAAGGAAATCAATGAAACATTTCCTCTCGAAACACTCAACGTGGTTGCCTTTCGTGGAGATTCGACTACCCCATGGTTTGCCGACTTTGCAAACTACCATGCGGGTAACTTTGTTGTGAAAGGGATGTCGTCCCAACAGAAGAATAAGTTCTTCAAGGATGTCAAACATTATTTCTGGGACGACCCCTACTTGTTTAAAATCTGTGTGGATCAAGTCATCCGGCGGTGTGTTTATGGTCAGGAAGCCATTGATATTCTCAAGGCTTGCCATTCTGGACCTACTGGGGGACATCATAATCCCAACTACACCGCCAAAAAGGTGTTTG
This sequence comes from Artemisia tridentata subsp. tridentata, assembly GCA_021014915.2. Lineage (NCBI taxonomy): Eukaryota > Viridiplantae > Streptophyta > Magnoliopsida > Asterales > Asteraceae > Artemisia > Artemisia tridentata. The sequence goes on along the minus strand of CP139501.1, from coordinate 318,812,264 downwards.
ATTCCGGTTTCTATTGGCCCACAATTTACAAGGATGCCCAGGAAATAGTCAAAGCTTGTGACGATTGTCAACGTTACGGAAATATTTCACAAAGAAATGAAATGCCACAAAATGTCATTCAAGTTTGTGAAATCTTTGACATATGGGGCATTGACTTTATGGGGCCATTTCCATCATCTCGAGGAAACAAATACATTCTCGTGGCTGTTGACTATTTGTCAAAATGGGTTGAAGCAAAAGCTTTACCCACAAATGATGCCCGAGTTGTTGTGAAATTTTTGAAATCTCTTTTTGCTCGTTTTGGAACTCCACGTGCTATAATCAGTGATCGTGGTACGCATTTCTGCAATGACAAGTTTGATAAAGTCATGCAAAAGTATGGTGTTACACACCGTCTTTCTACCGCATATCACCCCCAAACAAGTGGGCAAGTGGAAGTTACCAATCGAGGAATTAAAAGAATCTTGGAAAGGACCGTAGGAGAAAACCGTGCCTCTTGGTCGGATAAGCTAGATGACGCACTCTGGGCCTTTCGTACAGCTTACAAAACACCCATCGGGTGTACTCCATACAAGCTTGTGTACGGAAAGGCGTGTCATCTGCCGATTGAGCTTGAGCACAAAGCCTACTGGGCCCTCAAGCATGCAAACTTTGACCTTCAGACAGCAGGTGATCACCGGAAAGTTCAAATAAATGAATTGAATGAACTTCGTGATCAAGCCTACGAGAACTCTTTGATCTACAAAGAAAAGACAAAGAAGATTCATGACTCAAAAATCAAGAACCGCGTTTTCAACATTGGTGACCGAGTCCTTCTTTTCAATTCAAGATTGAAGATCTTCTCGGGAAAACTCAAATCCCGTTGGTCTGGTCCATTCACTATCACAAAAGTTTATCCATATGGTACCGTTGAGTTATCTCAAGCTGACGGACCTAACTTTAAAGTGAATGGCCATCGGTTGAAACATTACTTTGGAGAGGACATACCACCCATGGTTGTCCCGGATCTTCAAACTTTCCCCAAGAACCAATGAATGCGGGGATCGAGTCAAGCTAGTGACTCGGTGATCAAAAACTCAAGCACCATATGGGTTTTCACCCATATTTCTGACTTCTTTCTCTGTTCTACCACCCTAGTGTGGGGGAGATGCCCCACATGTTGTATATATGGAAATTTCAAAAAAAAAAAAAAAAAAAAAAATGTGTATATAAAATAAATGGCTATTAGTATTTCCCTTTCACGTTCTTAGTGTTGGTTTAACAACCGGTACTTTGAATATTGAGGGCAATATTCAGTTCTAAGTGTGGGGGGAATTCTAGCGAATTTAATCAAATGTACCATCTAGTACCCCCATTTTAGCCAAAATTTTAATTTTTTTTTCTCACTTAGAACGCAATAAAATGGTTATCAGTCCACCATGTCTAACCCACAAAAGGATTGGCTAATCCGAGAGCAAACGGCTCTTGGTAAAGATGTCTCAAATCCGTTGATGGCTTACAATTTGCCGAAAATTGTATGGTTTTCGACTCGCCATATCTTTAAAAGTGAAGAGTTGGCTAGCCCGCAAGGTTATGGCTTGTGGTAAAGGCAGTGGAAAAACCATGATTGGTAATCAGCTCACCAAAGATAATAGTGATAATTTATCTAAGAGTTGGCTAGTCCAGAAGCAAACGGCTTCTGGTAAAGACAAATCAAAACCGTTGACAGCTGATGGTTTGCTCAAAATCATTTGGTTATCATTGTACCAAGGTTCTTACTTGAACTAAAACAATTGGCTACTCCAGAAGTGATGGCTTTTGGTAAAGAGAAAAATCCATTAAAACTTCATAAAAGATTGCTAGGGACTAGCAATAGTTTAGTGTGGGGGATTGATGAGTGTCTAAATACTCATCATTTTTGTCTTATCTGAACTGCCAAAACATTCAGAAATGCATCAAAATACTGAAAATATCCCAGGGATTGTGTTTTATATGTTTTAAATGCAAAATGTTTAAAAACAGTTGAAAAACGAACAAAGTTTGCAAAATTGGCAGTTTCAGTCCCTCAAGTTTCAAAACTTGTCAAAATTAGTCCCTAAGCATTTGTTTTGTAAGAAAAGTCACCAAAGGTCCTTTTTAAATCATAAATTATCATATTTAGTCCTTTGGTGAAAAGTTTAAATAAATTACAAGTTTGGTCCCTGCACTTTCAGAATTTGCAAAAATGATCCCTGGGAAATATTATTTTTTGGAAACATCATGTATGGTCCCTGGATTATTGAAACATGGCAGGAATTACCCTTGGTGTATTTTGGAAGATGTGCAAGTTTAGTCCTCCAATTTTCAGGAATTACAAGATTGGTCCTTGTGATTTAGCTACTATAACCAAACCGGATCCAAAATAAACAAACAACCCATCCTTATTAAAAACCAACCCATCGTATCCTTATCTAACCCAAGCCCATCATCCCAAGCCCAACCAAATCATAACCCGACCCAACCCTTCCTTTTAGCTAAACCTGGGTCAGACTTCGGTCAAACAAATCCCTTCCCTCCCACAAAATAAATAAAATCCCTCACCCTCTCCCACTCACCTCTGCAAACCCAGACCACCCCCTCACCTCCAGCTCACAAATCTTTGTCCTTGTTATCCTTGACTTCCACCAAACTCCAAATAGCATTAATTGCTCCTTCCCTGCCCCAAGTTATCTCAGATAGCAGTTGAGAGTTTTGGCGCCAAAATTGATTCTAAGGTCAAGATGAAGTTTGAGAGATCCAATGGCTCAGAATGCAAGTGGGAAAGAGACAGAGGCACCTCCTAAACCCTAATTCAAGCCTATATAAAGAAGAAGATGGAGCAAGGAAGTGTGTGTAATTTTTAGCTTACTTTTATTATGTCGAATTTATGCTTAAATGTTTTTCATTCCAAATTAGTCTAGGAAGTTGTAATCTTTGCTTTAATGTTGTAAGTTTGAAGTTTCAAAGTAATAAAATTCAAGTTTGGTAATCCTCAATTCATTATTTCTTGTTTCAAATCTGTCAAAAAAAATTCTCATTAGCTTAATTGTTGTTCCTGTTTAATGATCTGGACTCCTAGGCTCACATAAGCTCCTATATAGCTTATTAAAGCTTTTAGAGACCTTAAAACTTGGATTAGTAATAGAAAATCAAAAATATAAAAAACAGTCAACAAAAGTCAACTGTGGTGAAGGTATTGATGTAGTGGGTGAATTTGATAGTTCAAGGGAGAAATGGAAGCTCTTGGCCTATCTAAGGATAGGCTAGCTTAGTGAGCCTCCTCTGTTCATGCTGAGGAGGAAATTCAGTTGTAAGCAATTTTTGCATTTCTCTATAAGTAGCATATGCCTAAAATCTTTGTGTTTCTATGTTTCTATGTTTCTGTGGAGTTATTAAGTGGTAATATTGGTTAACATAAGTTGGTTGTTCATTGGATTCATTTGGTACTAAAAATCTCATCATTACAGTCAAACTAGCACATGGTTCATTTCTGAGTTTCATGCTTGTATCATTGTTGATTTCTGCTCAAATAGTCTTGTTACATGATAATATGAAGCCTTGAATCAGTATTGTGGTTTAAATATGTGTGTTGCTTTGAAAGTCAGCTGTTAAGGGGTGTTTGGATCTTGCTGTTGATTTATGTTGCTGAGTGTTTGTGGTGTTATCTGCTATTGATTCTTGTCACATTAGTATCATATAACTCAGAGATACAATAAAATCCAGGCCTTATTTGATAAAAAGTCAAAGTGACCTTTGAATTGATCTAGTGTGTTCACTGTGATGACTTTAGATTCCATGATCATGATTTTGTGTTCATAAGTTGTTAACCTTGCTCAATCTAGTTGATGCGTGGTTTTGTAACCTTACAACAGGTTTTACCTCTCGAGGGATCTCAAGAGGCTTACAACCCCACCAGGCAGTGTACCTAACCGATGTAGTATAGTGTAGTGGTAAGTACGGGGGATTGATCGTTCTCCACAGGGAATAGTGTTCGTTAGGTGTGAAAGACTACTCTAATTAGGTCTAAGGGTTGAGGAAGATTCTTTTTATGTTTTTATATTTTTATGAAAGCAAGTAAAATCTCGTGTTTTGGAAAAGGGGCGGAATTAGTTGCTAGTCAACTAACCCAAAATTACTACGAATGCAAATAAAATAAAATAAAATAACAAAAAAATGAAAATGTGGTGAGAAACTTATGTGTAGAGAAATGTGTTTACTTAGATTTCCTTACTCCCTAACTATCTTTTACCGGTTAATTAGTGTGTATTAGTCGCGTGGATGACGGGTGTATTCCTTAATACCATTCGTGGGGTGGCGTACTTACTTCCCCAACTCTACAAGCTCCTACTTCACTCCTATGTCGAGCCGGCTAGGAAGCTCCTAACATGGGATCACTAGAATTCGCTTGTGCATTAAATACAACCATAAAAACCTTTAGTACGCATTTGGTTCATGTTTCTTAAGACGTTCAAGCAAGTTACCGAATAGGAAGTTAGCCAGTTTTCTTAAGCCTAACATAGATAAACAATCATCCAATACAACTAACAACACACTAATAACCAATAATCAATAGCTAGGTTTCATTAGATCTAAGCAAACACAAGATAAATTTAGCCTAACATGTTAATCAAAAGACAAGAATAAGATAAAATCAAACAACACATAGACATATTGAATGATTAATTGATAACTTATCTTCAATGTAACATGGAAGATCTCAAGGCAAAAAGCCTTGAAAAAGAAGCTAAATTCGTCCTAGGGTTTTCTCCCAAAATTCCACACACTAAGCTCTCCCTAATGACAAAAAATTAGAAAACTATATATAGACTTTTGCATCTGACGGTGTCACCTTATGGATTGTGACGCCGTCACCTCGCCGCTTCTAGGGTTCCCGGATGACCTTCTTGACGCCGTCCCTCTTTAGCTCTTCAAAAATCCATTCTGGCTTATCAAGGCTTGACGCCGTCAGCTCGTGAACGTGACGCCGTCCCCTTATGATTTAAGCCGTGACGCCCTTGATCAAGTTAAAGCGTGACGCCGTCAGAATTCACATGCTATTTTCACTGGCCTATCATGAGTAAATTTCACGTCCACTTTTTCTTGCCAAAGCATGACGCCGTCCAGAGTTAATTGTGACGCCGTCAAGAGTAACTTTTAGCCGATTTTTGAGACTTTGTCGTTTTCTTCACTTTTATGCTCCAAAAACGTCCAAAATGCCTCCTTTTCCAGATTTCGCCTCAAAAGTACCTAAAATGACAAAAGGAACGATTTAGGGCAATATTTGATCAAATAAATACGATTTAGGGCTTAAATGACCCCTTAAAAGCGGTACACTTTTCGCCTCATCAAATACCCTTACACTTGAGATTTGCTTGTCCTCAAGCAAATGCGCTTTTATTCTAATCAAAATACAAGTTAGGGGTCATTTAATGCAAACATAAAAGTAATTACAACAAATAATCGTTCCACTTCAATCATAATAAGCACGGAGATTACATACTAGCACCTCACAAGTAGTGTTTAGATACTCACATCTCTCAAGCGTCATCAAAATAAATCTCATAAATGAAAACGGATAATATCTCTCACTACCTGTCATAGCAAATAGATTACCATAGGCTTGGGAAAGGATCGAAAACCTCCTCCACTAGGCGTAAGCACCTAAGATAAACTATCAAAGAGGGCTTTTAAATGGGTTATAACGTTAGGTGTAGGGAAAAGGAAAACACGGTTTTGTTGGATAAGGGATATTTTACTGGTGGCGAGTTAAAAATCTTGATCAATTACATGTACTATACAATGTTGCTAAGCCAAGACTAGACTCGATTTAAACTAATGAAAGAAAATAACAAAAAAATATAAAATAAACATAAAATAAAACGGGATGGTAGTCCGTATGTTTTTTCTACTTTTTCTTTTTCTCATTTTTTTGTATTTTTCTTGATTTTTCGATTTTTTTTTTTTTTTTTTTTTTTTTTTTTTTTTTTTTTTTTTTTTTTGCATACACTTTTGCCCTACCATCCAAAATAATACATCAAAGGGGCATTGCATTCCCCTTACACTTGAACTTTTACATAACTTTACAAATACTAATCTAATGACTCGAATTAAGATAATTGAAAAACTTGGAGTACTTTTAAAATATTTAGCACATATGGGGGTAATAAATGATGTTCTTCCCCATTACTCCATTACACTAGTACTTTACCCATGAGTCCCAATCGTCCCAAAACAATATGTACAAGGATATGACTCGACTTAGCAACCATGTAATCAACTAGATAATTAACTTGGGTTTAAACAAATGTTGTAACAATAATGCACTAAAAATGAGTGCATACAAGGTAGGCTAAGGCGATTTGGGTGTACATTTTAGTGGGGTGTAACAAATTCTTCCTTTAAGTAAAATGCTTAAAGGTCGAAACGAAAAGATAGGCTCTGAGGGGTGTACTAGGGGTATCGTGTACTAAAAATGAGTACAACGCAAAGGGTGTGGGAGAATTACTTGACCAATGTAGCCAAAGTAATTATAACAAAAACACAGGTGTAAAACAATGGGTTAATCCTAATGCCTCTTATCATGTAGTAAATCTAACTACACGAATGTAGTCTCACTTGTGGCCTCGGAATGGTCCTAACGCAAGTTCTAGAATCTAAGTGCTACCGGTACACACATCATAGCATAAATGCTTTTCCTACCAATTCTAGGGGCGAACCTCACATATTTGGGGGTGGAAAATTTTTTAGTGGTACGGTTTTTGTGCTAGTCATATAACTCCTATCCGTGAGACGCTCATTAAGATCAAAGTTTCACTCCTATATGTTGTAAAAAATTTTAAATTTGGCACTAAAATTACCCTAACAGGTATTTATCTCAGTTTTATTACACATCTATTATTAAACAAACAAAAATCAAGCGCAATGGCATTCTCTAAAATCGTACTTTTACCCCCCCTTACACTTAAGATGAACATTGTCCCCAATGTTCAAATAACAAGATGTAAAAGCAAAAAGTAAAAGAATGAAATCAAATACTCCCCTGATTCGCTCGGTGGATAATGAAATTACACGGTTAAATCTTCCTCCAAAGTAATGTAGAAGCTCCATGACTAATGCATCGCCACAAGCTTGATCCAAAAACATCTCCTTGTCCAAAATAACCTGTTAAACCAGAGAAAACAAACACGAAAACCTGCATAACATCGGCGGGAAAAAATCTATATATAAGGATATAATGCTTGTGGAATGATAATTTTGCAGATTCCTGGAGATTATAAGTTGGAGATTTTAATAAAAACTTTTCTAAAAACAAAACTTTCAAAATTTCTGAAAATTAAATCTGACGCCGTCAGGTTATGAACCCTGACGCCGTCAGAAATGACCTGACAAAAATTTTCATTTTAAGTTTCCGGAAAATTTCTGGAAAAACCTTTACCTTACTTCCTGGAAATCCTGCAAAACATCATTATGACTCGATACAAGCATTTGACTCAAACAAACACTAATATGTATGTTAATTTATTATTATTACGATTCATGTTAATTTGTGTTCTAATAAACCGATTTAGATTTCCCTTACACTTAACTTTTGCAAAATACCTTTATATGTAGTTAAGACGAAGTTAAAAACAAAATAAAGCATTTTCACAAATTAGTTTTGAACATGAATCAATAATGATAAAAATTAAACATACATACGGAAAATAAAATCAAACAAACAAATAAATAAACACACAAAGCAAATAAAACAAATAAAGCTTGGGTTGCCTCCCAAGAAGCGCTTTTCTTTATTAACGAGTCTTGTAGCTAGACTCAAAGTCCCGGGGTCTACGTTTTTCCGTTTTGCTTCTCAATTGCCCCTCTAATCATCCTAACAACCTCCGTATCAATTTTGTATTTAGGTCCAAGGTTTAAGCAATCTTTATAATAAAGGCTTCTCTTATTCCAAACATGGTCCATGCCTTTTTCTTTATCCTCTTCATTGATGTCCTCAATCGCACCAATGTTGTCCATGTCAAATCGAGGCACAAAACGAAATTCATTAACCCGATAAGGCATCCTATATGTGATCCTATCTATGTGATTAGAAAACTGAACCGTGCCTTTCAAACGGTCATACCTTAAATTGGATGCTTCGATAAATGGCTTACCTAACACAACGCGAGATAGGCGGCAGTCAACAACACTTGCCATATCTTCTAAAATCATGAAGTTGGTGACAAAGGTAAAGTTCCCAACAAGGATATGTATATCCTTAATCCTTCCAACGAAGTTGCAAACTCCGCCTGGACACTTGGGGTCCATCCTAGGCTCAAGTGGTGTGTTTATGATTTGGCTATAAAGGCCTGAGGACATAACGTTGATTGGGGATTCACAGTCAATGTAAGCATGCTCAACGTATTGGTACCCAATCATACATGGTATCTTCACATTCCCGGGATCACCTCTCTTAATCTTTGGGTCAATTCTAACAAAAGGTGGTCGAGGGTTATCAACTAGGTTGTTATAGTAAGCAATCTCCTTCTTAGTGGGGTATTCATTGAAACAATCATCCAACCTAGGATCTACCTTCACTTCCTCAATTTTCTCAATCAACTTATCAACCGTAAGATTATTACGTTCTAAGTAATTATCTGAGTATATGGCGGTCCCTAAGTTGTTCAAGGCATAATCAAGCTCTATATCAATCATTCTACTGAGCTCCCTGAGCTCACTAATCTCATTCTCAAGTTGGCTACGCAACAAAGCCACTTCGCCAGGTGTAAGGGGTGGATTCGCGTTTTCCATAATGGCAAACTGAATAGTCAATGAAAATCTGTTACGAACAAAAGCACAAAGAAAATAGATAGACTAAAGAAAACCTAGAAAAATAAAATAAAAATCTCACTAGAAAGGAATCTAGTGAGTAGACCTAATAGAAATAAAAATTCAACCTAAACAATAACTATTCCCCGGCAGCGGCGCCAAAAACTTGATGCGTGGTTTTGTAACCTTACAACAGGTTTTACCTCTCGAGGGATCTCAAGAGGCTTACAACCCCACCAGGCAGTGTACCTGACCAATGTAGTATAGTGTAGTGGTAATTACGGGGATTGATCGTTCTCCACAGGGAATAGTGTTCGTTAGGTGTGAAAGACTACTCTAATTAGGTCTAAGGGTTGAGGAAGATTCTTTTTATGTTTTTATATTTTTATGAAAGCAAGTAAAATCTCGTGTTTTGGAAAAGGGGCGGAATTAGTTGCTAGTCAACTAACCCAAAATTACTACGAATGCAAATAAAATAAAATAAAATAACAAAAAAATGAAAATGTGGTGAGAAACTTATGTGTAGAGAAATGTGTTTACTTAGATTTCCTTACTCCCTAACTATCTTTTACCGGTTAATTAGTGTGTATTAGTCGCGTGGATGACGGGTGTATTCCTTAATACCATTCGTGGGGTGGCGTACTTACTTCCCCAACTCTACAAGCTCCTACTTCACTCCTATGTCGAGCCGGCTAGGAAGCTCCTAACATGGGATCACTAGAATTCGCTTGTGCATTAAATACAACCATAAAAACCTTTAGTACGCATTTGGTTCATGTTTCTTAAGACGTTCAAGCAAGTTACCGAATAGGAAGTTAGCCAGTTTTCTTAAGCCTAACATAGATAAACAATCATCCAATACAACTAACAACACACTAATAACCAATAATCAATAGCTAGGTTTCATTAGATCTAAGCAAACACAAGATAAATTTAGCCTAACATGTTAATCAAAAGACAAGAATAAGATAAAATCAAACAACACATAGACATATTGAATGATTAATTGATAACTTATCTTCAATGTAACATGGAAGATCTCAAGGCAAAAAGCCTTGAAAAAGAAGCTAAATTCGTCCTAGGGTTTTCTCCCAAAATTCCACACACTAAGCTCTCCCTAATGACAAAAAATTAGAAAACTATATATAGACTTTTGCATCTGACGGTGTCACCTTATGGATTGTGACGCCGTCACCTCGCCGCTTCTAGGGTTCCCGGATGACCTTCTTGACGCCGTCCCTCTTTAGCTCTTCAAAAATCCATTCTGGCTTATCAAGGCTTGACGCCGTCAGCTCGTGAACGTGACGCCGTCCCCTTATGATTTAAGCCGTGACGCCCTTGATCAAGTTAAAGCGTGACGCCGTCAGAATTCACATGCTATTTTCACTGGCCTATCATGAGTAAATTTCACGTCCACTTTTTCTTGCCAAAGCATGACGCCGTCCAGAGTTAATTGTGACGCCGTCAAGAGTAACTTTTAGCCGATTTTTGAGACTTTGTCGTTTTCTTCACTTTTATGCTCCAAAAACGTCCAAAATGCCTCCTTTTCCAGATTTCTCCTCAAAAGTACCTAAAATGACAAAAGGAACGATTTAGGGCAATATTTGATCAAATAAATACGATTTAGGGCTTAAATGACCCTTAAAAGCGGTACACTTTTCGCCTCATCACTAGTCTTAATACACCTTAATACATCATAATCAGTCATTAGGATCAGATCAAAGTTCATAAAAGTCAACTTTAGTGTTTTTCTGCAAAAGTCAAAAATTCAGGTTTAACCCAGTTCTGAGCATCAGATCTAGGGTCAAATTGGACTTCAATTGGTGTGTTTGTGATGGGGCTTTTTGTGTTTCTGAATAGCCAGTAGTATCACCTAGCTTTTGCCCCCATAACATTTTGCTTCTCAGCTTATTTAGTGTGCTTAATCTGTCTGCAAAGTTGGGGTCTTTTCTGAGTTTTCTGCATAGATTTTGCAACTGCCATTGTGCTTAATTGGCTTATTTTGTGGATTATCTGTTTGATTTAAGTTGTTTTGTGCTTGTATAAGTTGTTTTAGCTTGTCCTGAGCTTTTGGTGAAGTTTTGTGCTTTTTAGCTTATTTCTAGCTTATTAGCAAACTGCTTATCTGCCCAAATCTGCTTATTGGGCTTAGTCAACTTTTGATTTTAATTTTCCTAGCTTTTTAATAATATTTTAGATTTATCTGTAAATTTTCATAATTTTCTGAATAGTTTTGATATTTTTAATCTTTTTAATTAATTTTTAATAGTATTTAAATCATAATAAATAGAATATTAATCAGAAAAATATAATTTTAATTTTCATATTTTTCTTTTGTCATTTTTAATCTAGGAAAAATATAATTTCATTTTTAGACCTTAGAAAATCAAAAATAGAAATATAGTGATAGCTTCTATTTAATAGAATTTATTTTTTTAAATTTTAATTAAGTAAATTTCAATTTTATAATTTTCTTAGCTTCTTTTTACTTAATAATATTTTTAGAAAAAGTTTTAGATTTTTCTTTGCTCATTTGGTATTTTTTATAATTTAAATTAGTTTAATTAGTATTTAAATAATAAATAATTAGTAATAATTAAATAAAAAGTGTAAAAAATATAATTTAAGTTTTAAAATAAGTTTTTAGTAATTTTACATTTTTAGGTTTTAAATTTCATAAATTTTACCTTTTAGTCCCATTTTAGATTTTTCGTTGCGCGTTTTTAGGTTAATTAATTCGCGTTTAATCTTATTGTGCATATTTGTTTTAATTTGTTATTTAGAATTGTTAAAAAGCAAAATCAAAAGCAATCTAAATCATCAATCACTCTAATCCAAAGCTTTTCACAGTTGCCCATTCACATCTCGTTGGGAAACGATCCGGGTAATCACTTACCTGGTTTCACACTACATACAAACGTGAGTTTGTACAAGTATCCTTTTTCACAAAAGGGTAATTTGTATTTATTCACGCGTATCCGTCGTTGCATAATATTTATATATATATACTTCACCACGGATCAAATTTTGGCGCCGCTGCCGGGGAGGTGTGCTGAGACTATTGTGTTAAGTTCAAGCGATTAGTGATTCGAGATCCTTCTTTCAAGAAGTTCCTATTTCCCAAAAACAATATAAAAAACAAAAATATTTTTCTTTTCTTTTCTATATATATTATCATATAAAAATTAAAAACCAAAAAACATTTTCCGTTTTCTTTGTTAATAATAAATAACAATAAAAAATTTACCATCGAGAACCAAGACAGAGTACTACCTAACTGCGGGTACGACCATAATAAGTTCCCAAACCAAAGATTTAAAACTTGCCTTTGTATCACTTGCGAATATCGGCTCACCTTTAATTGATAAACAAACTATAACGGAGGTTTAAGGATAGTCTGACATTAAATTGTCGGACTGAAAGAAGCGGGTTTTTAAGGAGCATTAAATGCCCACCTTTGCTTCTCCGCCACTCTGTGCGTTTATCTTTTAGAGAGCTACCGTACGCTTGTTGATTATTGGTTTAAGTTAGCTTGTGTTTTTTCTCGATCTTGTTTTAATTGGATTTGTTTTCATCTTCACTTTTCAAAAACAAAAAGAATCTTCCTTCCTTTTTCATAATTCTCTCGACTCTGAGGCTTCTTAGAGTTGTGTTCTAGTGCATGCGCACGCGTTCTTCTAGGTCTACGAGCCCGTTACGTGAACTTGGCAACATTCCTCGGAGACGAGGTCGTAGACGTAGACGTTCTTCTTCAATAGTCGAACCCGAGGTTCGTGCTATTCCTGTTCTCATGGCGGCTGAGCCGACTATGAATGAGCTTCTCCAAGCACCCATCGAGGGTTACGGAGATGCTATCGTTGTTCCGGCCATCGTGGCCGAAATTTTTGAACTCAAGACGGGGTTAATAAATCTTGTAACCTCGCGTCAATTCTATGGTTTTGAAAGGGACGATCCTCAAGATCACATTCGATGGTTTAACAAAATCACGTCTACCATCAAATGCAAAAACGTCCCTGAAGAGGCAATCAAACTTCTTCTTTTCCCATTTTCCATCGATGGGGCTGCCCGGATTTGGCTTGATAAACAACCCCCTCGATCGATTGTAACATGGGAAGATTTGGTTAAGAAGTTCGTGAATGAATTTTTTCCTCATTCCAAAACCACGAGTCTTAAAAACGAAATCATGAAATTTACACAAAAATTCGATGAATCATTTAGAGAGGCATGGGATCGTTATAAGGAAATGCTTCGCAAATGTCCGCATCATGGTTTCTCTGAGTTGATGCTACTCGACACTTTCTATAATGGTGTGAGCTCAGCTGATCAAGAATCTCTCAATTCCTCCGCTGGAGGTAATTTCTTGAATCGAACCACAAGGGATGCTTTAGCAATCATTGAGAACAAGTCTAAGGTCCGCACTCCACGAAGCAAACCGGTTGTTTCCCAAATGAGTGTTGGTCCTTCTACCTCATCATCCGTGAGTCAGTCTAGCACCGATGCTAGACTTGACGAACTCACGAAAGTTATTAAATCCTTGGTTCTCACCACACAGAAAGTTTCCTCTCCCTCTTCTCCGCAAACTTCTCAACCTGCCGAAATCAAAAAGGTAGAAGTTTGTGTCACTTGTGGTGGTCCACATGCATACTATAATTGTACTGCCACCGATGGTACATTTGAAATTAATGCAATAGCCGGTAGTTCCAACCAAGGAGGTAACCAATACCGTCCTCAAGTGGATCCAAACTACCGTCCTCAAAATGGACCACCCGGATTTCCTCAACCCAACAATCTGCTTATTGGGCTTAGTCAACTTTTGATTTTAATTTTCCTAGCTTTTTAATAATATTTTAGATTTATCTGTAAATTTTCATAATTTTCTGAATAGTTTTGATATTTTTAATCTTTTTAATTAATTTTTAATAGTATTTAAATCTTAATAAATAGAATATTACTCAAAAAAATATAATTTTAATTTTCATATTTTTCTTTTGTCATTTTTAATCTAGGAAAAACATAATTTCATTTTTAGACCTTAGAAAATCAAAAATAGAAATATAGTGATAGCTTCTATTTAATAGAATTTATTTTTTTAAATTTTAATTAAGTAAATTTCAATTTTATAATTTTCTTAGCTTCTTTTTACTTAATAATATTTTTAGAAAAAGTTTTAGATTTTTCTTTGCTCATTTGGTATTTTTTATAATTTAAATTAGTTTAATTAGTATTTAAATAATAAATAATTAGTAATAATTAAATAAAAAGTGTAAAAAATATAATTTAAGTTTTAAAATAAGTTTTAAGTAATTTTACATTTTTAGGTTTTAAATTTCATAAATTTTACCTTTTAGTCCCATTTTAGATTTTTCGTTGCGCGTTTTTAGGTTAATTAATTCGCGTTTAATCTTATTGTGCATATTTGTTTTAATTTGTTATTTAGAATTGTTAAAAAGCAAAATCAAAAGCAATCTAAATCATCAATCACTCTAATCCAAAGCTTTTCACAGTTGCTCATTCACATCTCGTTGGGAAACGATCCGGGTAATCACTTACCTGGTTTCACACTACACACAAACGTGAGTTTGTACAAGTATCCTTTTTCACAAAAGGGTAATTTGTATTTATTCACGCGTATCCGTCGTTGCATAATATTTATATATATATATATACTTCACCACGGATCAAATTTTGGCGCCGCTGCCGGGGAGGTGTGCTGCGACTATTGTGTTAAGTTCAAGCGATTAGTGATTCGAGATCCTTCTTTCAAGAAGTTCCTATTTCCCAAAAACAATATAAAAAACAAAAATATTTTTCTTTTCTTTTCTATATATATTATCATATAAAAATTAAAAACCAAAAAACATTTTCCGTTTTCTTTGTTACTAATAAGTAACAATAAAAAATTTACCATCGAGAACCAAGACAGAGTACTACCTAACTGCGGGTACGACCATAATAAGTTCCCAAACCAAAGATTTAAAACTTGCCTTTGTATCACTTGCGAATATCGGCTCACCTTTAATTGATAAACAAACTATAACGGAGGTTTAAGGATAGTCTGACATTAAATTGTCGGACTGAAAGAAGCGGGTTTTTAAGGAGCATTAAATGCCCACCTTTGCTTCTCCGCCACTCTGTGCGTTTATCTTTTAGAGAGCTACCGTACGCTTGTTGATTATTGGTTTAAGTTAGCTTGTGTTTTTTCTCGATCTTGTTTTAATTGGATTTGTTTTCATCTTCACTTTTCAAAAACAAAAAGAATCTTCCTTCCTTTTTCATAATTCTCTCGACTCTGAGGCTTCTTAGAGTTGTGTTCTAGTGCATGCGCACGCGTTCTTCTAGGTCTACGAGCCCGTTACGTGAACTTGGCAACATTCCTCGAAGACGAGGTCGTAGACGTAGACGTTCTTCTTCAATAGTCGAACCCGAGGTTCGTGCTATTCCTGTTCTCATGGCGGCTGAGCCGACTATGAATGAGCTTCTCCAAGCACCCATCGAGGGTTACGGAGATGCTATCGTTGTTCCGGCCATCGTGGCCGAAAATTTTGAACTCAAGACGGGGTTAATAAATCTTGTAACCTCGCGTCAATTCTATGGTTTTGAAAGGGACGATCCTCAAGATCACATTCGATGGTTTAACAAAATCACGTCTACCATCAAATGCAAAAACGTCCCTGAAGAGGCAATCAAACTTCTTCTTTTCCCATTTTCCATCGATGGGGCTGCCCGGATTTGGCTTGATAAACAACCCCCTCGATCGATTGTAACATGGGAAGATTTGGTTAAGAAGTTCGTGAATGAATTTTTTCCTCATTCCAAAACCACGAGTCTTAAAAACGAAATCATGAAATTTACACAAAAATTCGATGAATCATTTAGAGAGGCATGGGATCGTTATAAGGAAATGCTTCGCAAATGTCCGCATCATGGTTTCTCTGAGTTGATGCTACTCGACACTTTCTATAATGGTGTGAGCTCAGCTGATCAAGAATCTCTCAATTCCTCCGCTGGAGGTAATTTCTTGAATCGAACCACAAGGGATTCTTTAGCAATCATTGAGAACAAGTCTAAGGTCCGCACTCCACGAAGCAAACCGGTTGTTTCCCAAATGAGTGTTGGTCCTTCTACCTCATCATCCGTGAGTCAGTCTAGCACCGATGCTAGACTTGACGAACTCACGAAAGTTATTAAATCCTTGGTTCTCACCACACAGAAAGTTTCCTCTCCCTCTTCTCCGCAAACTTCTCAACCTGCCGAAATCAAAAAGGTAGAAGTTTGTGTCACTTGTGGTGGTCCACATGCATACTATAATTGTACTGCCACCGATGGTACATTTGAAATTAATGCAATAGCCGGTAGTTCCAACCAAGGAGGGAACCAATACCGTCCTCAAGTGGATCCAAACTACCGTCCTCAAAATGGACCACCCGGATTTCCTCAACCCAACAATCCAACTAGGTTTAATCCTAATCAGCAAAGAGGGCAAAACATGCAAAATCAATTTCATGCCCCGATCAATCAATACCCACCCCAAAGGGGTAATCAAGGGTATTCAGCTCCTCATTACCAAGAACCGCCTTCAAGTGAACTCAATAACTATATCAAGGTTAATGATACCAAACTGAAGGCAATGCAAAATCAAATCTTTACTTTGGGGAATGATTTACAATCTTCAATAACCAAACAGGGTAATGAGCTGAAGAGTGAGCTTATGGCTACAAACAACAAAATGGAACATTCTCAAAACAACATCGAGAATATGCTTTCTAGTCTCATAAGCCATCTCCCTCCACCCTCTACCTCGGGAGGTCTCCCTGGTAATACTGTGGTCAACCCCAAGGGTGAACTTAAAGCTATCACCACACGCAGTGGCAAAGCTTATGATGGACCCGAGATTCCTACTACCGCTTCTTCTCTTCCCAAGGTAGTAGAACGTGAACCTGAGGTGACCAAGGACAATGTACTTCCTACTAATAACGAAGGTACCAAAAACGTCCAACCTCAGGATATCCCAAAAACCAAACTCAAACCTGGAGTTGTCTTTGAATCTGTTGAAACTCCCGTTGAGATCCCCAAACCCAAACCTTCAATACCTTATCCATCACGACTCAATGAGCAAAAGCTCCGTGAAAAGGCTAGTCACCAAATGGACAAGTTCTATCAAATCTTTCAAGATTTGCACTTTGACATAAGCCTTGCGGATGCTATCATCATGATGCCCAAATTTGCATCAATGATCAAGAATTTGTTAAGCAACAAGGAAAAATTGTACGAAATGGCAAAAACTCCTTTAAACGAGAATTGCTCTGCAGCAATTTTAAAGAAGCTTCCCGAGAAACTTGGAGATCCTGGAAAATTTCTCATCCCGTCTGTTTTTCCAGGAATGGTTGAATGCTTCGCTTTGGCCGATCTTGGCGCTAGCATTAACCTGATGCCTAATTTAGTATGGAAGAAACTTTCTCTTCCTGAACTTACTCCTACCTGCATGACTCTTGAGCTTGCAGATCGTTCTATCACTCATCCACTCGGCATTGCCGAAGATGTATTCGTGAAAGTAGGAAAGTTCCATTTTCCGGCTGACTTCGTTGTTGTTGAATTCGATGCTGATCCAAGGGTTCATCTCATTCTTGGAAGAGGATTCCTAAGGACGGGCCGTGCTCTGATTGATGTTTTCGAAGAGAAAATAACTCTTCGTGTTGATAATGAAGCAGTCACTTTTAACCTCGATCAAACTTCGAGGTACTCCTCAAATTATGACTCTGAATCGGTTAACCGAATAGATGTCATTGATGTTGCTTCAGAGGAGTACTCTCAAGAAGTTCTGGGTTATGTTCATAATTCTTCGAGTGGTGATCCCACTCCATCTTCTGAACCTATAATCGCCAATTCTTCTCCTTCTCTCACTCCGTTTGAGGGAAGTGACTTCATCTTAGAGGAAATAGAGGCCTTTCTCAAAAGTGATTCGGTTCCCGATGGAATTGATAACCAAGAGATTGACCTGGAAGGGGATATCCTTCTCATTGAGAAGATGTTAAATGAAGATCCCTCTCTTCCTCCTGTTCTTCCACAGAAACTTCATAATGAGGAAATCAAATCGGTTGAGAAAACCGATGAATTTCCTGAGGTCGAACTCAAAGACTTACCGCCTCATCTCGAGTATGCATTTTTGGAGGGTGATGATAAATTACCTGTCATAATTGCTATGGATTTGAGTGAGGATGAAAAGACTGCTCTCATAAAAGTTTTGAAGTCACACAAACAAGCAATTGCTTGGAAGCTCTCCGACATCAAGGGTATTAACCCTGAATTTTGTACTCACAAGATTTTAATGGAGGATGATTTTAAACCGGCAGTTCAACATCAAAGAAGGGTGAATCCAAAAATTCATGAGGTTATCAAACAAGAGGTTCTTAAACTTCTTGATGCTGGATTGATTTACCCTGTCTCGGATAGTCCTTGGGTTAGTCCCATTCATTGCGTTCCTAAAAAGGGTGGCATTACTGTTGTCACAAATGAAGAAAATGAGTTGATTCCAACTCGATTGGTTACGGGGTGGCGTGTCTGCATTGACTATCGCAAGTTAAATGATGCCACCCGTAAAGACCATTTTCCTCTACCCTTCATGGACCAGATGCTTGAGAGATTAGCGGGAAACGAGTACTATTGTTTCCTTGATGGTTTCTCGGGTTACTTTCAAATTCCCATTGATCCGCAAGATCAAGAAAAGACTACCTTTACATGCCCTTATGGAACTTTTGCCTATAAATGTATGCCTTTTGGCTTATGTAATGCTCCGGGCACGTTCCAAAGGTGTATGATGGCCATATTCACCGACATGATCGGTAAAACGATGGAGGTCTTTATGGATGACTTCTCGGTCATTGGGGATTCATTCCAAGCATGTCTCTCCAATTTAGAAAACATGTTGAAAAGGTGTAAAGACACCAATCTTTGTCTAAATTGGGAGAAGAGTCACTTTATGGTTAAAGAGGGCATTGTCCTCGGCCATAAGATTTCCAAGAGTGGGATCGAGGTTGACAGATCTAAAGTTAATGTCATCAGTAAATTACCTCATCCCACTACCGTTAAATGTATTAGGAGTTTTCTGGGTCATGCCGGTTTCTATCGTAGATTCATACAAGATTTTTCTAAAATCGCCCGGCCTATGACTCATCTCCTTGAAAAGGATGCTCCTTTTATCTTCTCTCCTGAGTGCGTTGAAGCTTTTCAAACTCTAAAGAAAAAGCTTACTGAAGCACCCACTTTAGTTGCCCCCGACTGGGACTTGCCGTTTGAGCTCATGTGCGATGCAAGTGATTTTGCTATCGGCGCAGTCCTGGGGCAACGCAAAACCAAACATTTTCAGCCTATCCACTACGCAAGTAAAACTATGACTGAAGCTCAAACTCATTACACCACTACAGAAAAAGAATTGTTGGCTGTGGTGTATGCCTTTGAGAAGTTTCGGCCATACTTGATCTTGACAAAATGTGTAGTGTATACGGATCACTCGGCTCTCAAATATCTCTTTGCAAAACAAGATGCAAAGCCGAGATTACTACGTTGGGTTCTCCTCCTGCAAGAATTTGATATCACAATACGTGATAAAAAAGGAGCTGAGAACCTAGCTGCTGACCATCTGTCCCGATTGGAAAACCCGCACCAAGATGTGTTCGAGAAAAAGGAAATCAATGAAACATTTCCTCTCGAAACACTCAACGTGGTTGCCTTTCGTGGAGATTCGACTACCCCATGGTTTGCCGACTTTGCAAACTACCATGCGGGTAACTTTGTTGTGAAAGGGATGTCGTCCCAACAGAAGAATAAGTTCTTCAAGGATGTCAAACATTATTTCTGGGACGACCCCTACTTGTTTAAAATCTGTGCGGATCAAGTCATCCGGCGGTGTGTTTATGGTCAGGAAGCCATTGATATTTTCAAGGCTTGCCATTCTGGACCTACTGGGGGACATCATAATCCCAACTACACCGCCAAAAAGGTGTTTGATTCCGGTTTCTATTGGCCCACAATTTACAAGGATGCCCAGGAAATAGTCAAAGCTTGTGACGATTGTCAACGTTACGGAAATATTTCACAAAGAAATGAAATGCCACAAAATGTCATTCAAGTTTGTGAAATCTTTGACATATGGGGCATTGACTTTATGGGGCCATTTTCATCATCTCGAGGAAACAAATACATTCTCGTGGCTGTTGACTATTTGTCAAAATGGGTTGAAGCAAAAGCTTTACCCACAAATGATGCCCGAGTTGTTGTGAAATTTTTGAAATCTCTTTTTGCTCGTTTTGGAACTCCACGTGCTATAATCAGTGATCGTGGTACGCATTTCTGCAATGACAAGTTTGATAAAGTCATGCAAAAGTATGGTGTTACACACCGTCTTTCTACCGCATATCACCCCCAAACAAGTGGGCAAGTGGAAGTTACCAATCGAGGAATTAAAAGAATCTTGGAAAGGACCGTAGGAGAAAACCGTGCCTCTTGGTCGGATAAGCTAGATGACGCACTCTGGGCCTTTCGTACAGCTTACAAAACACCCATCGGGTGTACTCCATACAAGCTTGTGTACGGAAAGGCGTGTCATCTGCCGATTGAGCTTGAGCACAAAGCCTACTGGGCCCTCAAGCATGCAAACTTTGACCTTCAGACAGCAGGTGATCACCGGAAAGTTCAAATAAATGAATTGAATGAACTTCGTGATCAAGCCTACGAGAACTCTTTGATCTACAAAGAAAAGACAAAGAAGATTCATGACTCAAAAATCAAGAACCGCGTTTTCAACATTGGTGACCGAGTCCTTCTTTTCAATTCAAGATTGAAGATCTTCTCGGGAAAACTCAAATCCCGTTGGTCTGGTCCATTCACTATCACAAAAGTTTATCCATATGGTACCGTTGAGTTATCTCAAGCTGACGGACCTAACTTTAAAGTGAATGGCCATCGGTTGAAACATTACTTTGGAGAGGACATACCACCCATGGTTGTCCCGGATCTTCAAACTTTCCCCAAGAACCAATGAATGCGGGGATCGAGTCAAGCTAGTGACTCGGTGATCAAAAACTCAAGAACCATATGGGTTTTCACCCATATTTCTGACTTCTTTCTCTGTTCTACCACCCTAGTGTGGGGGAGATGCCCCACATGTTGTATATATGGAAATTTCAAAAAAAAAAAAAAAAAAAAAAAAAAAAAAAAATGTGTATATAAAATAAATGGCTATTAGTATTTCCCTTTCACGTTCTTAGTGTTGGTTTAACAACCGGTACTTTGAATATTGAGGGCAATATTCAGTTCTAAGTGTGGGGGGAATTCTAGCGAATTTAATCAAATGTACCATCAACTACCCCCATTTTAGCCAAAATTTTAATTTTTTTTTCTCACTTAGAACGCAATAAAATGGTTATCAGTCCACCATGTCTAACCCATAAAAGGATTGGCTAATCCGAGAGCAAATGGCTCTTGGTAAAGATGTCTCAAATCCGTTGATGGCTTACAATTTGCCGAAAATTGTATGGTTTTCGACTCGCCATATCTTTAAAAGTGAAGAGTTGGCTAGCCCGCAAGGTTATGGCTTGTGGTAAAGGCAGTGGAAAAACCATGATTGGTAATCAGCTCACCAAAGATAATAGTGATAATTTATCTAAGAGTTGGCTAGTCCAGAAGCAAACGGCTTCTGGTAAAGACAAATCAAAACCGTTGACAGCTGATGGTTTGCTCAAAATCATTTGGTTATCATTGTACCAAGGTTCTTACTTGAACTAAAACAATTGGCTACTCCAGAAGTGATGGCTTTTGGTAAAGAGAAAAATCCATTAAAACTTCATAAAAGATTGCTAGGGACTAGCAATAGTTTAGTGTGGGGGATTGATGAGTGTCTAAATACTCATCATTTTTGTCTTATCTGAACTGCCAAAACATTCAAAAACACTCAGAAATGCATCAAAATACTGAAAATATCCCAGGGATTGTGTTTTATATGTTTTAAATGTTTAAAAACAATTGAAAAACAAAAAAAGTTTGCAAAAATTGGCAGTTTCAGTCCCTCAAGTTTCAAAACTTGTCAAAATTAGTCCCTAAGCATTTGTTTTGTAAGAAAAGTCACCAAAGGTCCTTTTTAAATCATAAATTATCATATTTAGTCCTTTGGTGAAAAGTTTAAATAAATTACAAGTTTGGTCCCTGCACTTTCAGAATTTGCAAAAATGATCCCTGGGAAATATTATTTTTTGGAAACATCATGTATGGTCCCTGGATTATTGAAACATGGCAGGAATTACCCTTGGTGTATTTTGGAAGATGTGCAAGTTTAGTCCTCCAATTTTCAGGAATTACAAGATTGGTCCTTGTGATTTAGCTACTATAACCAAACCGGATCCAAAATAAACAAACAACCCATCCTTATTAAAAACCAACCCATCCTATCCTTATCTAACCCAAGCCCATCATCCCAAGCCCAACCAAATCATAACCCGACCCAACCCTTCCTTTTAGCTAAACCTGGGTCAGACTTCGGTCAAACAAATCCCTTCCCTCCCACAAAATAAATAAAATCCCTCACCCTCTCCCACTCACCTCTGCAAACCCAGACCACCCCCTCACCTCCAGCTCACAAATCTTTGTCCTTGTTATCCTTGACTTCCACCAAACTCCAAATAGCATTAATTGCTCCTTCCCTGCCCCAAGTTATCTCAGATAGCAGTTGAGAGTTTTGGCGCCAAAATTGATTCTAAGGTCAAGATGAAGTTTGAGAGATCCAATGGCTCAGAATGCAAGTGGGAAAGAGACAGAGGCACCTCCTAAACCCTAATTCAAGCCTATATAAAGAAGAAGATGGAGCAAGGAAGTGTGTGTAATTTTTAGCTTACTTTTATTATGTCGAATTTATGCTTAAATGTTTTTCATTCCAAATTAGTCTAGGAAGTTGTAATCTTTGCTTTAATGTTGTAAGTTTGAAGTTTCAAAGTAATAAAATTCAAGTTTGGTAATCCTCAATTCATTATTTCTTGTTTCAAATCTGTCAAAAAAAATTCTCATTAGCTTAATTGTTGTTCCTGTTTAATGATCTGGACTCCTAGGCTCACATAAGCTCCTATATAGCTTATTAAAGCTTTTAGAGACCTTAAAACTTGGATTAGTAATAGAAAATCAAAAATATAAAAAATAGTCAACAAAAGTCAACTGTGGTGAAGGTATTGATGTAGTGGGTGAATTTGATAGTTCAAGGGAGAAATGGAAGCTCTTGGCCTATCTAAGGATAGGCTAGCTTAGTGAGCCTCCTCTGTTCATGCTGAGGAGGAAATTCAGTTGTAAGCAATTTTTGCATTTCTCTATAAGTAGCATATGCCTAAAATCTTTGTGTTTCTATGTTTCTATGTTTCTGTGGAGTTATTAAGTGGTAATATTGGTTAACATAAGTTGGTTGTTCATTGGATTCATTTGGTACTAAAAATCTCATCATTACAGTCAAACTAGCACATGGTTCATTTCTGAGTTTCATGCTTGTATCATTGTTGATTTCTGCTCAAATAGTCTTGTTACATGATAATATGAAGCCTTGAATCAGTATTGTGGTTTAAATATGTGTGTTGCTTTGAAAGTCAGTTGTTAAGGGGTGTTTGGATCTTGCTGTTGATTTGTGTTGCTGAGTGTTTGTGGTGTTATCTGCTATTGATTCTTGTCACATTAGTATCATATAACTCAGAGATACAATAAAATCCAGGCCTTATTTGATAAAAAGTCAAAGTGACCTTTGAATTGATCTAGTGTGTTCACTGTGATGATTTTAAATTCCATGATCATGATTTTGTGTTCATAAGTTGTTAACCTTGCTCAATCTAGTCTTAATACACCTTAATACATCATAATCAGTCATTAGGATCAGATCAAAGTTCATAAAAGTCAACTTTAGTGTTTTTCTGCAAAAGTCAAAAATTCAGGTTTAACCCAGTTCTGAGCTGCTGATCTAGGGCCAAATTGGACTTCAATTGGTGTGTTTGTGATGGGGCTTTTTGTGTTTCTGAATAGCCAGTAGTATCACCTAGCTTTTGCCCCCATAACATTTTGCTTCTCAGCTTACTCAGTGTGCTTAATCTATCTGCAAAGTTGGGGTCTTTTCTGAGTTTTCTGCATAAGACTTTGCAACTGCCATTGTGCTTAATTGGCTTATTTTGTTGATTATCTGTTTGTTTTAAGTTGTTTTGTGCTTGTATAAGTTGTTTTAGCTTGTCCTGAGCTTTTGGTGAACTTTTGTGCTTATTAGCTTATTTCTAGCTTATTAGCAAACTGCTTATCTGCCCAAATCTGCTTATTGGGCTTAGTCAACTTTTGATTTTAATTTTTCTAGCTTTTTAATAATATTTTAGATTTATCTGTAAATTTTCATAATTTTCTGAATAGTTTTGATATTTTTAATCTTTTTAATTAATTTTTAATAGTATTTAAATCTTAATAAATAGAATATTACTCAAAAAAATATAATTTTAATTTTCATAATTTTCTTTTGTCATTTTTAATCTAGGAAAAATATAATTTCATTTTTAGACCTTAGAAAATCAAAAATAGAAATATACTGATAGCTTCTATTTAATAGAATTTATTTTTTTAAATTTTAATTAAGTAAATTTCAATTTTATAATTTTCTTAGCTTCTTTTTACTTAATAATATTTTTAGAAAAAGTTTTAGATTTTTCTTTGCTCATTTGGTATTTTTTATAATTTAAATTAGTTTAATTAGTATTTAAATAATAAATAATTAGTAATAATTAAATAAAAAGTGTAAAAAATATAATTTAAGTTTTTAAATAAGTTTTAAGTAATTTTACATTTTTAGGTTTTAAATTTCATAAATTTTACTTTTTAGTCCCATTTTAGATTTTCCGTTGCGCGTTTTTAGGTTAATTAATTCGCGTTTAATCTTATTGTGCATATTTTTTTTAATTTGTTATTTAGAATTGTTAAAAAGCAAAATCAAAAGCAATCTAAATCATCAATCACTCTAATCCAAAGCTTTTCACAGTTGCCCATTCACATCTCGTTGGGAAACGATCCGGGTAATCACTTACCTAGTTTCACACTACACACAAACGTGAGTTTGTACAAGTATCCTTTTTCACAAAAGGGTGATTTGTATTTATTCACGCGTATCCGTCATTGCACAATATTTATATATGCGTACTTCACCACGGATCAAATTTTGGCGTCGCTGCCGGGGAGGTGTGCTGCGACTTTTGTGTTAAGTTCAAGCGATTAGTGATTCGAGATCCTTCTTTCAAGAAGTTCCTATTTCCCAAAAACAATATAAAAAACAAAAATATTTTTCTTTTCTTTTCTATATATATTATCATATAAAAATTAAAAACCCAAAAATATTTTCCGTTTTCTTTGTTAATAATAAATAACAATAAAAAATTTACCATCGAGAACCAAGACAGAGTACTACCTAACTAGGGGTACGACCATAATAAGTTCCCAAACCAAAGATTTAAAACTTGCCTTTGTATCACTTGCGAATATCGGCTCACCTTTAATTGATAAACAAACTATAACGGAGGTTTAAGGATAGTCTGACATTAAATTGTCGGACTGAAAGAAGCGGGTTTTTAAGGAGCATTAAATGCCCACCTTTGCTTCTCCGCCACTCTGTGCGTTTATCTTTTAGAGAGCTACCGTACGCTTGTTGATTATTGGTTTAAGTTAGCTTGTGTTTTTTCTCGATCTTGTTTTAATTGGATTTGTTTTCATCTTCACTTTTCAAAAACAAAAAGAATCTTCCTTCCTTTTTCATAATTCTCTCGACTCTGAGGCTTCTTAGAGTTGTGTTCTAGTGCATGCGCACGCGTTCTTCTAGGTCTACGAGCCCGTTACGTGAACTTGGCAACATTCCTCGAAGACGAGGTCGTAGACGTAGACGTTCTTCTTCAATAGTCGAACCCGAGGTTCGTGCTATTCCTGTTCTCATGGCGGCTGAGCCGACTATGAATGAGCTTCTCCAAGCACCCATCGAGGGTTACGGAGATGCTATCGTTGTTCCGGCCATCGTGGCCGAGAATTTTGAACTCAAGACGGGGTTAATAAATCTTGTAACCTCGCGTCAATTCTATGGTTTTGAAAGGGACGATCCTCAAGATCACATTCGATGGTTTAACAAAATCACGTCTACCATCAAATGCAAAAACGTCCCTGAAGAGGCAATCAAACTTCTTCTTTTCCCATTTTCCATCGATGGGGCTGCCCGGATTTGGCTTGATAAACAACCCCCTCGATCGATTGTAACATGGGAAGATTTGGTTAAGAAGTTCGTGAATGAATTTTTCCCTCCTTCCAAAACCACGAGTCTTAAAAACGAATTTTTTCCTCCTTCCAAAACCACGAGTCTTAAAGATGATGATGATGATGATGGAAGAATGTGATGATGATGATGTTCTTGTTATGATGTAGCTTGGATTAAGGTAAGTAAAATGATGGTAACATGTGTTATATGCATTTCTAACATATGTGTTATGTATGTTGTATGACAAGTGACATGAACTTGTGTTATGCTTATGTGATGCCATGGATATGGCTTATGTGATGAATTGGTGTTATGGATTATGTTGATGTTATGTGCTAGATGATACTTGAGTAGTGAGCCATGAAGTAAGTGTTTATGTATATGATGCTTATGTGGATTGAAGTATAATTGTATGTTATGATCGTTTTGCTTACTAAGCCTTTGTGCTTACGGTTTAGTTGTCTAACCGTTTTGTAGGTTGGCGTGCTTATATGGATGATTTGGATATATGGGTTAAGGCTTGGTTATGCGATATGGGTAGATTGGTAAGAATGTAGAGCCTAGGTAGATACCGGGCTTATGTGTAAGCTTGTACCCCCGTTAGTCTTTTATGGGTTGTTAAAGTGTAGCCATATGGCAAATTGTATGTCAAGAGTTGTATAACGATTTGGTAGTCGTTTGGTAAGTCAAAGTATGGGTTAGGTGTTTTTGGTGTAATGTTAAAGGGGCGTTTGGATTTAGTATAAACGTACCCATTTTGGATAGTAAACGGTTCAAGTGTCATTGAAGCATGTTTTTTATGATAAGTTATCGATGTTGGTCAAGTTTGATGTAAAACGGAAGTCGTATGGGTTGTTTGTAGTGAATATGGGTCAAAACGGGTTATTTGCATAATCCGTCTAATTTGTAAAGTACCATTTCGGGAAGTCAAATGGTAAATGTTTTTGTATGAAAATGAGCCCAATGGCATACTAAAGAAATATGGAAAGTTTCATTAAGTTTTGAGTCTTGGAAGTCATCTTTTGGGAAATTAGAGTAAGTTGCTAAAAGTTGTGGTCTTGGTAAAAATATGAGAATGGAGCATAAGGCCTACCACTTCTGGGCAATAAGGTCTTCCTCAATTAAAAGTGGTTTTATGTGTTTCTGAGTAACAGATCATACGCCCTCATTGGCTGAGCATAAGGCCTTCTGCCTAAAATGCATTTTCACCCATTCTGAGTACCAGATCATACGCCCTTCCGGACCTTGGGCGTAAGGGCGTATGGTACACAGGTTGTTTTGGTAGATTTTTGTCAGTGTTCGAAAAATCATATCTTTTAAACCGTAAGTCGTTACGGGTTGTGCCACCCGTCGTTTTGAAGGTAATTGAGTCTACTTTCATCTAAAAATAGCTTCAAGGTCTGATTGTGTATGGATTTTTAGAAATGGTCAAAAGAGTGACAGCATGTCCGTAAAGTCAAGCGTTTCCGCGTATAAAGTTTTAAATTTTGGTCAAAGCAGGCACGGGGTGTAACAATACCCTTTTTTCTTTTCCTTTTTTGATTTATATGAATTTAACTAAATATTGATATAGTATATATACTGTATATGTTGTAGACTTGTAGACATAGGGGTGGTTTTTTTTAGCTTATATAGTGGGCTCATGAGCTTATATAACTCATATAAGCCAAACCAAGTGTTGGCTAATCTTATATAAGTGGGTTTACGAGCTTATATATGAGTGTTTTGATAAGCCACAAAAGTGTGGTTTTTTTTGTAAAAGTACAGGCTTATATGATATACTTCATTATAAATTACAACTTTCTTAAGCGAAGCGGAAAAAAATAAGTGGGGATTATTTCCCAAAAGCGAAGGTTTGAGGAAGCCATATTGCCCGCTTGGATGTCATCGCACAACTCGAATCACTAAATATTAATTAGCCATTCTAAAAAAGAAAAAAAAAAATGATTTGCATTTTAAATATTAATTCAAAACAGTTTGCAAATCATTTATTTGAATTATCATTCCTATGAAGTTTATAATTTTCGTAATTGAACAACCAGATAGTATATGACGGCTGCGACATGCGACTTCCACAAATCTCGTTTAAATCATATGTGTGACACATCTTTTTAAGTATTTAAATTATAAATTGTAGTTTTTAACTTCATATGTATATTTATGTAAAAAGGTAAAAAAGTAAAAAATAAAAAATTAAAAAAATGGAGCTTTTATTAATAAGCTAAGTAATAATCTTGAGCTTATAAGCTTATTAAACCATGCCCTTTTTGGTTATTTACCAACATAAGCCAAACCAAACACTTGAGCTTATAAGTTTTTTATACATGAGCTAATCCAAATACTAAGCATGAGCTTATAGGCTTATGATATATAAGCAATAAGCCGCTTTTATAACATAAGTTTAAGCCCAACTCATAAGCTTAGTAAAAAACCCCTATAATTGGAAGAGGAAGACGAAGGGGGTAATATTATTTATTTTAATTTATTTTATTTTATTTATTATTATTTCTTTTTTTGAAATGAAATACTTTCAACGAGGCTTGAACCCACAACCTATAGGTTCGTGGGCAATTCAAATACTAATAGATTGAAGATTTTGGGTTTAAACCTTTATAAAGGTTGATTTTAACACTTTTAATCTTTAACATAAGTAAAAAAGTTACGTAAATGTTGATTATACATTTTTAACCTTTAATTTTGTGAAATTTGACTTTTTATTTTTGATGAACGAACAATTAGTTGTTTTGTCTTGAATTCCTACTTACTAGAAAAAATGTTTTCTGATGTGTAAGTGAAATGGAAAATGATGAAGTAAGATCATCCGTAGTGAGGCGCCATAGCCTCAAATTTTTGCCCTATAGCACCTGAAACACGCCCCACCTCCACAATGGAGGGGCGCTATTGCCAAAAAAAAATTCGAGCGTGGAGGGCTTAGCGCCCGCGCCCCATGTTGGTTTCAAAAAACTAGCCGTTTGCAAAGGCTATCTAACCTTTTTTTTTTATTATTATTTTTCTTTTTAAATTCAATACACTCTTTTTTTTCTCTCTCTATAAAAACCACCTCAAACATCATTTTTTATACACATTCTTTCAATTATCTTCATCTTTTACAAAAATATTATCACTATGAATCCCAACCATCTAACCCGCCCACAAAATTATACCAATCCCGGTTACGGTCCTCCTTGTCGTGTTAACGAGTTTTCAAACCAAGAACTTCTCGATGTCATCTCACATTTGCCACCGAACACGCAACCGCAAATGGGGTTTCAAAATTATGGTTACGGTAACCAAAATTTCGGGTTCAACGCGTGCAACCAACAAAACACCTCCCAACATTTCTCCTCTCAAAACTTCGCATCTCAACAATTTCAACCTCAACAATTCCCGTCTCAAAACTTCCCGTCTCAACACGAGCCGGTTGATGTCGAAGATTACGAGACGGTCCCCGAGGCTCCTCCAAGTGTTACGAAGGGTAAGAAAGCCGCAGTCGAACCGTCTCAACCAAAAAAATGGTTGCACAAAAAGAAACCCGAGAACGAGCCGAGAGCCACGACCAAGCGTACGCCTTGTACCGAGCATGAGGAAATGTGTTTGGCTCGTGCGTGGATAGAAATTGCCACGGATGCTAACGCCGGTAAGTTGTTTGTTGATATAAATAATGCCTAAAAACATTATTAATACTTCTTGATATCTCTATGTTTTGATAATCACAAAATGTAAACTCGTTAAACATAAACTTATTAAATAAACAAGTATTTAGTTGTAAACATTCATTTCTACAACTTAATCACTTAAGGTATGAATAAACAAATGCTTAATGCATTATATGATCAAAGGAACATTTTCTTAATCACTTGATTTTTTATAAAATGACACAAACATTTTATATCTTTTAGAAAATCATTTTTGGTATTTAATAAAAATGTTTAATCCATTATAAATTTATGAATTCAAATTTTCAACCAAAAATGGCAAAAATGTTCCAGAAAAACCTTCCCCACAAAAAGACAAATCTGAGCAACGTTCGGGTAGGGCGGCCCCCTTAATTTTACTAGGCGGCCCCCTTAATTTTAAGGGGACCGACCCCCTATTAAAGGGGACCGCCCCGCTCCTCCAGCTGTCAGATTTTGCCTATAAATACTGGTTCATTCCTGGACTTTTTCCTCACCTTTTGCACCCCCAAACCTTCTGTTCTAAATCTCTTCTTATCCTTCCAAATCCTTTCTAAATCCTTTGATCATATATTCTTAAGCATTGGTTTCCAAGTGATCCAAGCTTCTACCATTCAAGTGCAAAAGAAGAATACTCCTTCAACAACTAGAGAAGAAGTATTGCAACTTAGTATCATCTTGCTACCTAAGTTGTTTGTATAATCATTCATTCAATTTTGTATAAGTTGTGTATATTTGTTAGATAGGTGTGAGCATAATTGCTTAGGCTAGATTAGTGTGTAAGTAGTGAAGTTGTGAAGAAGTTAAGGTGTGTAAGTAGTGAAGGTGTAAAGAAGTTGAAGAGTACATAAGTAGTGCTAGGTTGTGAAGTAGTTGTGAAGCCGGTGTGAAGAAGTTGTGAAGTAGTTGTGAAGCAGTTGGTGAAGAAGTTGTGAAGAAGTTGTGAAGAAGTTGTGAAGCCGGTGTGAAGAAGTTGTGAAGAAGTCCTGAAGAAGTTCTGAAGAAGTCGGGAAGCCGTTGTGAATAAGTTGTGAAGAAGTTGTGTAGAAGTTGTAAGATTGGTTCTAGCTACGATTAGAACCCGACATCTAGCTTTGTGTCGTTAAACCGGTGTAAGCAAAAGTTGTGTAAGGTTTTCTCCGCCATAAGGGAGCTTGTTGACATAGTGAAGAAAACTCTCGAGTTAGGTGCTCGGGGAGTGGAGTAGGGCAAGGAAGGTGTCCTTGTAGCCGAACCACTATAAATCTTTTGTCTCGCGGTTAGATCTTTCCATCTCTATCTTTCTTTTCATTTCATTACTTTACTTGCATTGTTTATTTAGATTTACATATATTTGTTCATATTGTTCAAGAGTTGAGTTCACATAAATTCGAATCTAAGTTTTTAAAAGTAAACAAAGTTTTCATAATAAAATTAAAAAGGCGTAAAACTATTCAACCCCCCCTCCCCTTCTAGTTTTCCACAATTGGTATCAAGAGCCACGTCAAACAAGATTTTTAAAATATATTGTATTTTAAAACTTGAATCGATCTATGGAATCGGAAAAATATTTAGAAGGGCAATCTATGCAAAGACCACCGCTATTTGAAAGTGATGGTTTTCTTTATTGGAAAATAGATTCGAAACTTATGTGAAATCAAAAGATCTTGATCTTTGGCATGTTATTACCTATGGTGATTTTCCCCCTGTTCAAAATAATCCTTTAACTAAAATAGATGAAATTGTACCTTTTGAAAAACAAAGTGATGATTTAAAAAGAAAACTTGCTAAAAATAATGAGGCAAAAATGGTTATTTATAATGCGTTACCACGTAAAGAATACGAAAGGATCTTTATGTGTGAAACCGCAAAAGAAATTTGGAACTCCTTACTAATAACTCACCAAGGTAATAGTCAAGTCAAAGATAATAAAATAGATCTTCTTGTTCAACAATATGAACAATTTACGATTCCGGAAGAGGAATCAATAGATAATGCTTTTGCTAGGTTTAACACTATCATCACAAGTTTAAAAGTACTTGATGAGAGTTTTTCTAGTAAGAATTTGGTTAGGAAATTTCTTAGGGCTCTTCATCCAAAATGGCGAGCTAAAGTTACGGCGATTGAAGAATCGAAGAACTTGTCAACTCTTCAACTTGACGAGTTGATCGGCAACTTGAAAGTCTACGAAGCAATAATAAAGAAAGACTCCGAGATGGTCAAAGGAAGAAGAGAGCAAAGCAAGTAAATTGCATTGAAAGCTAGGAAGGAATCTACTGACGAGGATAGCTCAACCTCCGAAAGTGATGATGAAGAATATGCAATGGCCGTAAGAGAGTTCAAGAAATTTTTCAAGAGACGAGGAAGATTCACAAGTCAACCACGAGATGAAAGAAGATCGCTTCAAAGAAATAGGAATGATAACTACAGGAAAAGAAAGTGCTTTAGATGTGGAAGCCCAAACCATCTCATTGGCGAATGTCCAAAGCCACCGGGTTATGATTACCAAAACGCCTTTGTTAGTGGAGCATGGAGTGATAGCGACAAAGACGAAGCGAACAAAGCAAACGACGAAAAATGTCTTATGGCAAAGACATCAAATGAGGTACTTTCCGAAACCGAATACTTTAGTGACAAAAATCAATCATTAGACGAAAAAGACCTAGATAATGAATATAATAGGTTATGCAAATTAGGTAAAAAAATCATGGCTAAAAATAAATCACTAAAACATATTAATAATCGATTAGAAAATGAGGTACTCGAATTAAAAATTAAACTACAACATTTAGAAAAAGGAAAAGAAGTTGTTATAGAATGTAAAACATGTCTAGAGGTCAAAAATGAAAACGAAAAACTTAAAGATGAAATTTCCAAACTTGACAAGTTTAAAAATAGTAGTAACTCACTTAAGAAAATAATAAGTGTTCAAAGAACTTCGGGAGATAAAACCGGTCTAGGATTCAACTCAAATAATGTTTCAACTAGTGAAAATAAAAATGTAAAGTTTGAATCTAGTAAACAAAAACCTTTAGAGTCAAAACCTAAGTATATACTTATAAAAGATAGAAAAATACCTATTGCGAGTGATGAGGAAGTAAAAAGTTTTTGTAAACTATCATTAAAAGCCGAAACCGGATTTTCTAAACCGAAATTAAGATCTAAAATTCCACCTCCAAATAGACCAAATAATCCTCATCCTCGGTCTAAAACCCCTCAACCTAGAAGAAATCAAGGTAGACAAAACTTTCCTAATAATAATAATCACCTAATATGGAATTATTCACTTCAACCTAGTTTCAACCCTTGGGGAATACTTTCACCATACATGCAAATGCAAACCATGTTCGGTTCAAACAATTTTGGACAAATGAGACAATGGGGACCAAGTGGCTAAATCGTCACTCATTGAATAATTCGGAAACTCATCTATGATTGGCTTCTATAAGTCAATATATCACCTTGAAGTATTTGAAGAAAAGATGGACATAAGGTACGTTCTCTTTTTAAATTTCATGAGTAGTTACTTCATACATATAGTCTTATTAATCATTGCCTTAGGATATGCTTAGTTTGATAGGTTGCATTGCATTTACACTTTTAGTTATATCCGTTTTATGATTTAATAAACTAGAAACCCTTTAGTTAGCCCCCTAAGTATTAAATGAAGTATTCACTGTCGAACTCATTTAGCCTTCTCAAATTTAAAATGGAAATCTTCTATGTCCACTATTAGAAAACTCATGGAATGAGTTAAGTGGATTAATCATTAACATAGAAGTAAGATTAGATTTCTCGCGTTAGAAAACTATGGATGAAACAAGCTCTCGTAGAATATGGCATCAAGTTAGATAAGTGTACGACAACAAAGGAGCTATAGATGTTAGGTTATACCCCATTCAACACTCTCGCATCAAACATATAGAATTTCGTCATCGCTTCCTTATGACCATAGGATATGTAGAAAAGGGTAGCATGTGACAATAGCCTTAACCAATTCCCTTGAGCATGAGATCTTTAACAACCATTTTTTTAAATCTAGAATTAATGGTATTTGTTGTCAAAAATCTAGTATCTTTAAAAATATGCAGAAACTTCACATTTTGGAAAAATGATTTTTTAGATGACTATTTCACTATTCTATTAACATGTTTTACTATCTCATTTTTCTTCTTAATCTACGTCCATAATTCTATTTTGATTAAAGTCAAAGATTGGGAATTTTTTTTCTTATTCATTTTTCATAAACACATTTTTGAAATAAAACCCAATCTATTTTATTCAAATAACTTTCACATCTACATAAAAACCCACTTTCAAACATTGTTGAATAATGCTAAAAACATTTCTTTAAATCATGCATGGTTGATCTTATATTTGTCATCTACATTTATGTACATGACATTTATAAGTGAACTAAGTCAAATCAAGCGGACCATGGTTTGTCTATTAAGATTTTGTTTGTAACAAGTCTAGAAGTCCATGCTATCTTAAGTTCCTATTTATTGCACATAGGCACACATTAGGATCCATCAAATAGTTCATTAATCTTCCCACTTATATATAATTAAGAAAATACTTGGTGTAGTGTATTGTTTCCTAGTCCATATATATTACTTGCTTGATGAGTATGTTTACATGCTAGATAAAATTACGTGTTTGCTTAATCTCTTTAATTAACATGTTTTGCATAAATATCTATTACATGCTTTATTGCCTCAAAGAGTTGGACTTGCTTGAAACTAAACCCAAAAACACAACCCTTTCTACAATTTTCTGCCAAAAAACCCATTTTCAGTAATCTGGGAACCTACAGATGGGCGGCCCCCTTAAATCATAAGGCGGCCCCCTTAATGTTTAAGGGGACCGGCCATCTGATGGTCGAAAGTGCTGTCTCCTTTTCTACTTTTTAGCCCATTTCATCCGACACTTCCCAAAATTCACTTCCAATCCATCCAACAAATTTTATCCATTCCTTAATCCCATCAATCCTACACTATAATCACTCCCATTCCTCATAATCTTCCATCATCTCATCATGCCATCTCCCATCAAACCAAAGCCAAAATCCTCAAGGTTAGCAAGGATGACCGAAAAACCCGTTTGAAGAAGAAAACCAAACCCCCGAAACAAGTCCATCACAACAAATGATGTGGCTAAACAACCAACACCTCCACTCACATTTGTTCTCTATTATACTCCTAATCCTCAAGCTCATTCCAATGAACCCTTTCACAAACCTCATCATAATAACCAACCATCCATCTTTACTCCCGAAAATACACCTTCATCTCACTCATATGATTCATATGAAGAGCATGATCAACCCCAAAACAACAATCCCAATATCATTCACAACACCTCTCATCTTATTCAACATACCAATGAACCATCCAAAACACTCACCACTCTTAGAATATCCTCTTCTTCCATATCTCCATCCTCATCCACTCATAATTACCCAAGCTCACAAATGTCTCTACCACCAAGAGTATCACCACCATCTCCCACCAACTCACATGCTTCTTCTATGTTGCATATCCAAACATCCATCCCAAATAACAACCACACTCCACCATCATAACTTTCTTCCAAACACTTGAAGTTCATTGAAGAACTTAAAGAAGCCCATGAGCTTTGTGCTCTTCTTGCCTTACACCTTGCTCAACACAAGATTGGATCAACTCCTGCTGATCCCAGTTGAGCTTCACGATCTTATTAATTACTTTAGATATAAACCTAAAGCAATCGGTATAGAAACTGATCTTGAGTTGTATATCAAATATTATGCGGAACCTAATATTTGATCTTAAGAAGAATAAAACACAAACGAATTCTCAAACAACACTTCAATATATTAATACGATTGCTCGATAGCAATAGGGTTACAAGAAACCTTGAAGTGTAAAACAATAATGATACGTATCTAAAACCTAACCCTAGACCCTCCTTTTATAGACTAAGGAGTCCTAGTCGGTTACAAAACTTTCTATACACGAAAAATATCTTTACGTATCTTTTCTATACATATCCTTAACATACTATACATATCCAATAAGCAGCAGCATAATCTTCCTAGCAGCAGAGTCTTCGTGGCTAGCAGCAGAGTTATACTTAGCTTATTATCCCAATCCAGCAGAGTTACCAAACAGCAGAGTTATAGTCTAATCAGCAGAGTAACACTTAGTGTATTTCACTAACAACAGCATCTTTAGACCCAACAATCCTCCCCTAAACTTGATATTTTTCTCCAAAAATCATCAAGTTTCCTTTAAATCCAGCTAATCACCAGGAGGATGCTTCCAAACACTTTACTGTTTTGAGGTCTTTGATTCCAGCACTTTTCTATACCTCTCCACTAACTCAAAAGCTTGATGATCTGATAAAAATGGTCTTTGCAAACTCAGCATTCCAGGTTGTAACATATTAGTCAGAAGAGCAGTATTCTTGAACACAGGATAATCTTTCTCTGTTAACATGTATAAACACAAACCATTACTTCCAGTCAATGCATGTACTCCACATGATTGATATAGATACCATCTGATAACTTTGCTTGAACTTATCACATTCTTCCGATCAAGACTTCTTTCATCAGGTTCAAACATATTCTTCAAATAGTAATAGTTGAGTCTTTCATGCACCACCTCTGGTCTAGTATCACCATAATTCATCTTGTAAAGCTTCCAGAGTTGTAGAATATCATCCCTATCCATGTAGTGCAACATTTGAGAAAAACTGATATATATGCCACACTTGAACCATTTGATCTCTTAATCCCCCAGCATGCTTGACTACCATCTAGAACATCATGTGAGTAGGAAATGATTGGGTATTTTGTTGACAAAGGAACTACATTAAGTAACTCAGGTTCTTCTTGAGGTTTATGAACAGTGAAATCCATAATCCTTTTCATATCATCTGCAGTCACTTCTTCAAAATTATGCTCATCACTATCCTCTTTCTCTGAATCACTCATCAATACTGACTGAGTTCTTCTCTTCTTCCTAGCCACCTGCTTTACTCTCCTCCCATATCTTTTTATACCAACAGAGGATTCAGTCTTTACTTCAGCTTCAACAATAACCTCTTTCTCCTTTTTAGCATCAGACACTATGGGCTTTTTAACACTTGACTCAGGATTCATGTAAGCATTTGGTGCTACTTTTATTCTTGTAAGCTTAGCAACCTCATCATCATTCAGTGGATCAATTTTGCTTTCTATCTCCTTCCTTGCTGCTTCATACTTCTTTTCAACATCTTCATATGACAAAAGCTTCAAATCTTTTAATTTCCAATTCTTCATATGTCTCAGATAATATTCTTGATGAGTTCTGAGTTCCCTTCTTGTAGGAGGTTTAAGCACTTTCTTTTTCTTCCTCTGATTGACCAACTTCTTCTTCTGTTTTGCTTTAAACTCTTCCAAGAAGTCAAACTCATTTATAGCAGCAAAATCATCTTCTAACTCTTCTTTCACCTTAACCCATTTGATAGCAGCCTTATTACTTGCTTGTTCATCTTCCCAGTTTTCAAGTAATGCTCTGGTTTTTGCCTCATTCTCAGCCAGTTGCCGTTGTCTTTCAAGCTCTTTTTGCTCATCTTCTTCTACCAATTTTCTTGCAGCATCTGAATCATACCTAGATTGATCCTCTTTTGACCAGAATTCAAAAGGAATATGCCATGGGAAAGAGTCATCTAATTTGCCTTTACCTTTACCAGTGTATGTTGGTTGTGTAGGTTTAGACACTGGTTTAGGTTCTCTTATGGTAACTCCTTTGGCTTTTGGTCTTGTAGGCTGTGGTGCAGGTTTAGGTGAAATCTGTTTTGGTGTAGGTGTTTTGGTTCCAAGGTTTAGCAATACTTGGGCAAAGGGTAGTGTATCATCATCTGGTTCAGCAGAATCCTTTTCTCCTGCACTCTTCTCTGTATTTGCAGCAGAGTCCTTTAACCCATCAGCAGAGTGTTCTGCATCAGCAGCAGAGTCAACCTTTTCATCTGTTTCCATTACAACCTCCCCTGAACCTATTATATCCTCCTGATCATTCCTCCCCTGTTTGGAAGCATCTTCCTCCAAACATGGTTTGGAACTCTTCCTCTTCTTGGACTTCAGAATGTGAGGAAATCTTGCTCTTTTCCATCGAACACTCTCCAAATGCTTAACCCTTAACTTCAGTCTGTGAATGATTGCATCTTGAGAGTGTTGAGTATTCTTCATAACCTGCAACTCTTCAGTAAGAGCAAGAACCTCTGATGACAATTTGGTACATTTATCCGTCAATTCATTAAGTTGTTTCAGAATAGTCTCACCACTTCGGTCTGTGTTACCTGACCCGAGAGGTGGATCATTGACATTGACATTTTGTACAAGTGGAGTAGCCATCAATTCAATATGTGGATGTTCAAGACTAGCCTCAACACTTCGACCTGTGTGACCTGGTCCGAGAGGTGTATCATAGGCATTGACATTTTGTACTGTATCATCCATCAATTCAGTAGTAGTTTCATGTCTGTCCTCATCACTTCGGGATGTGTTAACTTCCCTGAGAGGTGAATCTTGGGACAAAAACTCAGTCTCAACCCTAGGTTGAACATCTGAGCCCCCCATATTAGCCAGTTGGCTGGGGTTACCATCTTGTGCATCAAGTTCAAGAGAACCTTCAGCATTAGATGTTGCCAAGGTTGGGGTCTTACCTATATTGACACTGGCTTGCTCAGTTACTAAACCAGAGACAGTAGTGTCAGCCCCTTCCTTCATGCCATCTCCATCACCTATGGCAGCCTCATCTGCTACCATACCAGCACTAGTCTGAGGTAACTGAGTGCCCTGATCATGTGAAAGCCTAGGTGAATGGGTATGTTGGGGTTCATTAGAGGATGATTCATTCAAACTTGAAGATGAGGATGTGTGATGGGAAGCTGTGGGAGTGCCAACTTCTTCATCCTCATTAACAGCAACCACAATGTCCAACATGTATTGAGATAGGGGAGTGATGGTACCAGAAAAACCTTTCCCATTCTTCTTCAGAAAAGCAAACATTTTGATTGGCATTCTGCTACTTGGCTCAATATTTGTATGTTCCCAAGGCACTTTTAGTTGATGGTTTATAATGAGCTGTAAAAACCTTGGATACAAATAAAACTGCTTTTTGACATATTTCTTCATACCTTCAAAAATCATGGATGAAAAATCAAACGGTTGTCCTGTGGCCAAACAAACTAAGGCCATGGCTTGAGGAGCACTAAATTCATTCCATCCACCTACTTTAGGAAACAAACAATGTTGAAGAGTATGCAAAAGAAACTTCCAATGTGGGCAAAGAAGACTTTTATAAAAAGTTCCAGTAACCTCAGGCCTCTCATACCCAATTTTCTCTAGCTCAGTCAAAATAACATCTGTGGTAAGATTAGGGGGTGTTGGAACACCTGATAGACGAAGACTTCTCTTAATAGATGTTTCACTAACTACAACACTCTCTCCATCTACACTACCAATCAACCTTTCCTCCCCGTCAAGTGTATCAAGCTTAACAGTTGACCAAAACTGGTGCATATGAGATTTAAATATGGGAGGATCAACTGTTAAAGCATACCTTAAGCGAGATGCACTGAGAAAATCCATGACTTCATGAAAACCGTCAGCAGCCGAAACCTTGCTAAGAAAAGCAATCTGATTGTGCTCATCAGGAAACTTTCTTCGAGCCATATTGATTTTGGGGGTTTTGGATATAATGAGGTGTATTAGTGTTGTTAGGTGAGAATTAGATGTAATTTTGAGCAATTAAAAAGTAATGAGATCGAATTGGTGTTTGAGACCGTTTTGATCTAATTAGGTTTTAAGACGCGCCAAAATTTTCAATTTTACCCCTTTACTTTCAAACTCAGCAGCAGAGTTATGAAAAGTTTGACTAAAAGTCAACTTTCCCAAAATCTCCAAATTTAATCCCTTTAAGCAGATTAAATACGATACCAACTCCTCATTTAAGTCTATAAATCCCTTGACATCTTAGCAAATCCCCAATTTCACAAACCCTAATACAAAAACCAAATAACCATGAGTGCATCAAAAACACCGATCATCGAAATTTCCTCTGATTCCTCTTCCGATACTTCACTAGGATGGGAAAATTATTTTCCCCCAATTTCATCTTCTGCACAACGCAAAGGCAAAGCTATTGTTGAAGAAGAAGTGTCTGACCCGCTTCCATCTACTCCATCTTCCTTTGAAGACTCCAGCTGTGATGAAGAAATAGCAACATGGCCAAAATCCTTGACATATTATCAAGGTTCTTGGGAAATAGATCCTCCTCATCATCCCTTGACTGTCGAGCTCACACGAAAAATGGAGAAAGCTGTTGCCGCCTTTGGAAAGAGTGTCGATCCGCCTCATCCAAAGCCACGTACGGTGGAGCAGAAACTCCCTGTTCCAAAGAAGAAGCCGGAG
Organism: Artemisia tridentata subsp. tridentata; assembly: GCA_021014915.2. Classification (NCBI taxonomy): domain Eukaryota; kingdom Viridiplantae; phylum Streptophyta; class Magnoliopsida; order Asterales; family Asteraceae; genus Artemisia; species Artemisia tridentata. Next base: position 318,772,081 of record CP139501.1, on the reverse strand, counting down.
AAGAAACAAGTTCCATCCTCAAGTCAACAGCAGAGTCCATCTCCAAGACCAGTGATACTGGCACTTCCCTGCAAGCAGGTGTCTGAACACATGGGTAGCAGAGGACCCCGCAGCAAAGTCATGCCTGACTTTGTTGGGAAGGGAAAGGGAAAGCTTGATTAGGGATAGGTTTGTTTAGGTTGTGAAATCTTGGGCCTTGTTTTCTTTTGAACTTCTTTTGAACTATGGATGTAATGAAGCTTTATTTTGTACTTTGCTTTTGTGATTAATGAACTTTGAAATTTCCTTGCTTTACTTGATGTGTATTCATGTATATCTGCAAAAGGTTAGTAGAAAGCCACAAAACACAAGCAAGAATATCCCACAATAGCAGTAGAGTAGCATAGCAGCAGACAATTCAAGAAAAAGCAAACTTTGACTTAATAACAGCACAAATCCTTACACAATTTTACAAAAACATACAGAGATAAGATGTTTAAAGATTAAAGATTTATCATGCCAATACTAGCAACTAAAAATTGAAATCTACTTATATCAAAACTTTTTGTAAGTAGATCAGCAACATTATTGTCAGTATGTATTTTAACCACTTGAATTAACTTTTTCTCATAACAATCTCTAATAAAATGATGTCTTATCTCTATGTGTTTTGTTTTAGAATGAAAAACAGGATTCTTGATTATACACATTGTGCTGTTATTATCAATATAAATTTTGGTGTTCATGAAATTGTACCCATAATCCAAGAGTTGGTTCTGAATCCAGAGTACTTGTCCACAGCAACTGGAAGCAGCTACATACTCTGCTTCTGTTGTTGAGTTAGCCACCACAATCTGTTTCTTGCATTGCCATGAGATTAGCCTATGACCAAGGTATTGACAGCCTCCAGTGGTTGACTTTCTATCCAAACTAGCTCCAGCATAGTCACTGTCTGAGTATGCTATCAAGTCAAATGGTGAATTATTAGGATACCAAAGGCCCAATTTAGGTTGACCCTTTAGATACCTAAAAATTCTTTTGACCACTTCCAAGTGTGAAACTTTTGGGGACACTTGAAATCTGGCACAAGCACACACAGAAAACATGATATCTGGCCTTGAAGCAGTCAGATACATCAATGAACCAATCATTGATCTATAAAGATGTACATCAACCTCTTCCCCATCTTCATCCTTGAGCAAAGGTTTGTTTTTATCCATTGGTGTCTTAGCTGCCTTCACATCATTGAAACCAAATTTCTTTAACATATCAGCCACATACTTGTCTTGGCTAATAAAAATCCCATCTGATTTCTACTTGACTTGAAGCCCCAAAAAGAAAGTGAGTTCCCCCATAGAACTCATCTCAAACCTGTTGTGCATCAGCTTTTCAAATCCTTCACATAACACCTTATTTGTAGACCCAAAAATGATATCATCTGCATAAACCTGAACAAGTAGGATATCCTTTTTGTCTTTCTTAATGAACAATGTTTTGTCAATGGTTCCTCTGCAAAAACCATTGTTCAACAAATACTTGGATAAGGTGTCATACCAAGCTCTAGGAGCTTGATGTAGTCCATACAGTGCTTTCTTCACCTTGTAAACCCTATCAGGATACTTAGGATCTTCAAAACCAGGTGGTTGCATCACATATACCTCTTCAGGAATCTTTCCATACAAGAAAGCACTTTTCACATCCATTTGATACACAGGAAAATTCTTGTATGAGGCATATGCCAAGAATAGTCTGATAGCCTCAATTCTTGCAACTGGGGCAAATACCTCATCATAATCAATTCCTTCTTCCTGAGTGTATCCCTGAGCCACCAATCTAGCCTTGTTTCTTATAACAATGCCTCTTTCATCTCTTTTACATCTGAATACCCATTTAGTACCAATTGCTCTTTTTCCATTAGGCAAATCCACCAATGTCCAGACTTCTTGAAGCTTGAACTGCAGCAACTCCTCTTGAATAGCTTCAACCCAACTTTCATCTTTCATAGCCTTGTGAATGGTTTTGGGTTCTTCTTGAGATAAGAAACAGGCAAACATACAATTTTGTAAATCCTTGTGGTTATTCCTCTTTTTAAGAGTTTGAGCAAACAATCCCTGATCAAGCAAATCACTCAAACCTTTTGATTTACTTCTGGTCTGTACAGCAGAGTGAACATCACCAATAATTTGTTCCTTTGGATGATTCTTGTGGATTCTGGTTGTTGGAGTGGGACTAACAGGTATATCAGTCTCCAAATTGGATAAATCAGCTTCAGCACTAAAAACATCAACAATTTCATCATCAGTGTCCACATACACTTCTTCTAATTCGGGCATCTCTTCAGAAGAATCATCATAAGAATCACCATCTTTATCAGCAGTAGAGTCCTTGGGCACAGCAGCAGAGTTACCAAGCTTAACAGCAGAGTGTTTTGGCCTAACAGCAGAGTGTTTTGGCCTATCAGCAGAGTGTTTTGGCCTGGCAGCAGAGTTGAGAGAACTGCTGCTATGTTTATTCCCTTGTATTCCATCAATTTGTGACTCTTCATTCCTTTCCTTATCATCATTCTTGTCATCATGAGAAGGTTCATCATCACCTTCTGCATTAACCTTTGGTACTTCCTTATGAACAACATCATCATCTGAACTCTTTCCCTCTGCAGATCCATCCTTCTTTGCTTGTGTACCTGCATTGGGGTTAGTTTGTGTACCTGCAGACATGTTAGTAGTACCTGCAATGACTGGTTGATAATTCATACTTTTGGTTAAAGAATCAATATCAAACATCCATTCAGGACCTTTTCCATCAACATTAGGTGTGGTTTCTCTAATTTTAACATGTAAATTTTCCACCACATGCCCAGTCCTTTGATTGAAGACTCTAAAAGCCTTACTTTCAGTGGAGTATCCAACAAAGAAACCTATGTCTGCTTTCTCACTAAACTTGCCTAAGTGGTCAATGGTGTTCAAGATAGTAACAGGACACCCAAATGGTCTAAAGAAATCTATCAGAGGTTTCCTACCATGTAGTAACTCATAAGGGGTCTTGTTATGAGGCTTAACTATCTTACTTCTATTTTGCACATAGCTAGCAGTGTTGACTGCTTCAGCCCAAAAGATAGTGGGTAACTTAGACTCTGACAACATTGTCCTAGCAGCCTCAATTAATGTTCCATTTCTCCTCTCAGCAACACCATTTTGCTGAGGAGTTCTAGCCACACTAAACTGTCTAGTTATACCCTTTTCCTCACAGAACTGATTCATTACTTGATTCTTAAACTCAGTTCCATTGTCACATCTGATGACCTTTACTTTGTGATTAAATAGGTTTTCTATCCTTGTAATAAAAGCCTTAAGAATGTCAGGAGTCTCATCCTTAGTAGCTAAAAAGAATACCCAAGTAAATCTACTAAAATCATCAGTGACCACTAAGCCATACATCTTTTTGTTCAAACTTTTCACATAAGTAGGTCCAAATAGATCCATATGTAACATAAACAAGGGTTTAGTAATAGAATTCACCAATTTGGACTTACAAGATGCTCTATGTTGCTTTCCCATCTGACAAGCAACACATACTTCAGGGTTTTCAAAGACCTTTGAAGGTAATCCTCTGACCAAGTTCCCTTTCACCAACTTGTTGATAGCCTTGTAGTTCAAATGGCCAAGCCTTCTATGCCAAAGTTTGGATTCATCAATAGTGGCTTTGGCAAACAGACAAGTTAAATCTCTTTTGGGAATAATGTTCTTTATGTCCACACTGTATATGTTGTCATTTCTAGGGACTTTAAGAAGTACTAATTTATCATCAGGTATCTTATAGTCGGGAGATAAGACAAGACGCTCAGTGTCTGTAAAAAGAACAAAATACTTTCTGTCACACATTTGTGAGACACTAAAAAGATTGAACTTTAGTCCATTCACTAAATACACTTTCTCAAAATCCAATTTTCCAGTTCTGATGATGCCTTTTCCAACGATTTTACCTCCTTTAGGATCATTCCCAAAGGCAACATATCCACCATTCAAAGCTTCAAAGTTTTCCAAATTGCTCTGGTCTCCAGTCATATGTGAAGAGCATCCACTATCAAAAATGCATTTATCCTTTAGCTCCTTTTGTAGATTGCCCTGCACAAAAAGTAAGAGAATTAGTTTCTCTTTGGGACCCAAGCCATTACTGACTTGGATCTGCCTTGTGCATCAAAGTAGTCAAATTTCTTCAACTGCATTGGTGCACTGCTGTGTCTGAGAACATGATCCAAAACTTTAACTTTAGGTTTCCAGACCCAACAAGCTGAGGCCTTAACAGCATAAAAATGGTTGCCCACAACAGTATCAGTAACCACTTTTGGCAAAACAGCAGAGTCTGCCTTAGCAGCAGTATCAACTATGTCCTTCTTTATGGGCCCTTTTGGTGCAATAGGTGAGATAACTCTAGAAGCACCATCTCTCATCAAAACTTCCTTGGGAACTATGTTTCTTTTGGGATGAGGGTGAGTCTTTCTAGCAAAATTTCTATGGTTCACCCTTGTGTATTGGTTCCAAACTGATTTTTGATAGTAGTAGCACTCATCTTGCAGATGTTCAAAACTACCACAATTATAACATGCCTTTTTAAGTAATTGAAAATCAGTACCTAATCTTTGTGAAACTAGGTTGTTCCAATTTCTCTGGTTTCCTCTAGGCAAGTCATTGGTTCTCTTAGGATATACTCTAGGTGTGTTTTCATATTCAGCCATCTTCCTAGAGATACCTTTACCTAACTTAGGCTTAACAAACTCAACCTTTTTAGCCTTAGGTACTTTAGATTCAACAACAGCAGGAATTTCTTCCTTTTTGTTCTTAGGGGTTGAATCAGATTCCACAACTTCTTCATCACTGTCAGACTCCAATCTTCAATAAGAGGTGCATCGAACCACTTTTTCTCAAGCTTAGGTGACTCTATTTTAGTTTCACTAGTTTCACCTACAGGTTTGGCCTCAGACTCAGGTATGAAAGACAATGTTCTACTAGGAGGGGCATTGGCACTAAGTTTCTTAGGTGGAGCAACAGCATTATATCCTAGACCACTTCCTGAGTCTGCAAAGTGTCTTCCTATTGGTTTACCGAGAATGTCAGTAGCAAATTGTTGTTTTTCCACCCTAACAATATGTTTTTCAGTCTCACTTATAGCTGAATCTTTAGCCTGTTCAGCCTCTTCTACTTTCTCCATAAGAACCTTAATCTCACAATCTTTCTTAATAAGCTCAATTTCTAGACTAGTGATCTTATCAAGATATTCAATTTCAGTCTTTTTATAAAATTCGAGCTTTCCTTCTAAATTCTTTAAACCATATTCATAACTAAGATTGTCTAACTTAAGTTTTTCATTCTCCATTTTAAGGTTTCCATTACTAGACTTAAGTATTTCTATTGTATCAGAACATGATTTAAAAGAACAAGATGATTCATTGGATACCTCAGAGTCTGATCCAGAGGAAGAGTAGGCCATGAGAGCAAATTGTTGTTCTTTAGGTTCTTCATCAGCCACTAATGCATAATTTGGACCATCTTCAGCATGATCACTCCAGTCATACTCTCCTAACCCATCACAAGACACCATAGCAGTAGTAGGATTTGGCTCTTCATCAGTAGACTTCTTGACATTCTCATTGTTTCTTTTTGGTGCTCTGCACTCTCTTGCAAAGTGTCCCTTCTTATGACAGTTAAAACATTCAGCCTTTGATTTGTCAAATCCCACATTCTTGTTTCTTCTGAACTTCATTTCTTTACCAGTTCTTTTAAGAAACCTTCTAGCCCTCATAGTTAGCATTGCAAACTGCCATTGCATATCAATCTCTTCAACATCATCAGGATCAAGTTCATCCAGATCTTGAGGCATAACTGAAGTACTTGTAGTAAGTTCAGCTAAATAAGCACAAATAGCAGCATCACTGATGGTGTTGGTATTGGTAGAGTCAGCAGCAGAGACATGTGAACCAGCAGCAGGAACAAAAGTACCAGCAGCAGAGTGCTGTTCTTGATGACTACCAGAATTCTTGTTGCCTGAGAAAACAAAAGCAAGATTGTTTGTGGTAGAAGATGAACTTGACAATCCCTTGACTTCAGATTCATATACTTTCAAGTTGTTATACAGATCATCTAATGTCATCTTCTCAAAATCTTCCTTGTGCCTCCAAATCACTGTGTGAGTGTTCCATTCAGAAGATAAACTTCTCAGAAATTTTAGATTGATATCTTCTTGAGATACATCAATCTTTAATAGAGCCATCTGACTGGTCAGCTTATGAAGTCTATCATAAGTTCCCTCAATATTCTCAGAACTCAAAGCAGTAAAAGTTTCAAACTGATGCTTCAGTAGGTTCTTTCTGGATTTCTTGGTAGCTTCATTCCCACCAAATCGAAGTTCAATAGCTTCCCATAAATCCTTAGCAGACTCAATATGATTAAAACTTAGTTGATAATCATTAGGTATTCCCATCATGAGAATACTGTGAGCCTTGACCTCCAATCTTCTCTGTGCTTTCTCTTCACTTGTCTTGAGAGTCAAAACTGATCCAGTAGCAGTCTTGGCTGGCTGACTGTCGCCATGTAGAACAACTTCCCAAAGTGAGTAATCAACCATTCTCATGTATTGTTGAATTCTCATCTTCCAGATCTCGTATTCTCTAGTCTTGAGCATGGGAACTCTTGATGCAGTAACCATGTGTGTAGAATCGGATTCCATTGCTTACTTTGATGATTAACAGATCTTGTATTCAGTATTTCTTCTTGGCACCAGTTTCTAGATCACAAGCTCTGATACCACTTGTTGATCCCAGTTGAGCTTCACGATCTTATTAATTACTTTAGATATAAACCTAAAGCAATCGGTATAGAAACTAATCTTGAGTTGTATATCAAATATTATGCGGAACCTAATATTTGATCTTAAGAAGAATTAAACACAAACGAATTCTCAAACAACACTTCAATATATTAATACGATTGCTCGATAGCAATAGGGTTACAAGAAACATTGAAGTGTAAAAACAATAACGATACGTACCTGAAACCTAACCCTAGACCCTTCTTTTATAGACTAAGGAGTCCTAGTCGGTTACAAAACTTTCTATACACGAAAAATATCTTTACGTATCTTTTCTATACATATCCTTAACATACTATACATATCTAATAAGCAGCAGCATAATCTTCCTAGCAGCAGAGTCTTCGTGGCTAGCAGCAGAGTTATACTAAGCTTATTATCCCAATCCAGCAGAGTTACCGAACATCAGAGTTATAGTCTAATCAGTAGAGTAACACTTAGTGTATTTCACGAACAGCGGATCTTTAGACCCAACAACTCCCTTCTAGCCCTCCTTCATCACAAAATAACCTCAACCTCCACCTTCGTTCCAAACTACACATCTCAACCTCAAACTAATCTCAATGAAACCTTTCAAAACCCTCATCATATTGGTCAAACATCCAACTTTACCTCAAACCACACACCTCAATTTCATCCACTTCCACCAAATGATCAAATCCACATTCTCACGGAAAAGGAAAGGTTCCGTGAAGATATAAACCAAATCCATGACCTTTGTGATCTCCTTGCTATACACCTCGCACAACACAACAAGGGCCAACCTCGATCCTCCATCCTCACTTTACTCAAATTGCTTACCTCACCCCCACAACTTGAATCAAGTTGATAATCATGTCAACTATTGTCCTTGTCGTACCTCCACTCCAAACTCTAGCACAACACCTCCACCAGCACAACACTCTAACCCTCAATCAACCCACTTCGCTCCAAACTCTCTACCTCCAAACTCTCCACCTCCTAAAATATACCTCTATTAATCCAACATTCTTACCCTCACTCAACCAATTCCATCCCAAACACTCTACCTTCAACCATCTAAGCATACTATATGCTTATGTTTCTCATTTTCCAAGCTTTCGTGTCGCAAGCAAGTCCGAAAGCTCTCTTTGGCAATTTAGGACCTTTAAATTAATGAATGTCTTGCTATGTGTTCTTAATATTTGTTTGCCATAATTGTTGTTTGCCATGATTGTTGTTCTTATATTCCATATTTTGCTATATATGCTTGTGCTTCTAATATTTTTCTTGCAAGTATTCCATGTCTCGATTTCTTGATGTCCTCAAACGAGGGGGAGAACACATCAAGGGGGAGTTCTCGTTCCGACAAATTTTGTATCTAAAACTTATCGGCATAACCTTTTTGATTCTACAAAAAGGGGGAGAAGTGAATATAAACTCACAAAATACTTGTCCAAAAATAATGTTTTGGATTTAATGAGTTTAAGTTTTGTAATCATCAAAAAGGAGGGAGATTGTTGATATAAATAATGCCTAAAAACATTATTAATACTTCTTGATATCTCTATGTTTTGATAATCACAAAATGTAAACTCATTAAACATAAACTTATTAAATAAACAAGTATTTAGTTGTAAATATTCATTTCTACAACTTAATCACTTAAGGTATGAATAAACAAATGCTTAATGCATTATATGATCAAAGGAACATTTTCTTAATCACTTGATTTTTTATAAAATGACACAAACATTTTATATCTTTTAGAAAATCATTTTTGGTATTTAATAAAAATGTTTAATCCATTATAAATTTATGAATTCAAATTTTCAACCAAAAATGGCAAAAATGTTCCAGAAAAACTTTCCCCACAAAAAGACAAATCTGAGCAACGTTCGGGTAGGGCGCCCCCCTTAATTTTACTAGGCGGCCCCCTTAATTTTAAGGGGACCGCCCCGCTCCTCCAGCTGTCAGATTTTGCCTATAAATACTGGTTCATTCCTGGACTTTTTCCTCACCTTTTGCACCCCCAAACCTTCTGTTCTAAATCTCTTCTTATCCTTCCAAATCCTTTCTAAATTCTTTGATCATATATTCTTAAGCATTGGTTTTCAAGTGATCCAAGCTTCTACCATTCAAGTGCAAAAGAAGAATACTCCTTCAACAACTAGAAAAGAAGTATTGCAACTTAGTATCATCTTGCTACCTAAGTTGTTTGTATAATCATTCATTCAATTTTGTATAAGTTGTGTATATTTGTTAGATAGGTGTGAGCATAATTGCTTAAGCTAGATTAGTGTGTAAGTAGTGAAGTTGTGAAGAAGTTAAGGTGTGTAAGTAGTGAAGGTGTAAAGAAGTTGAAGAGTACATAAGTAGTGTTAGGTTGTGAAGTAGTTGTGAAGCCGGTGTGAAGAAGTTGTGAAGAAGTCGTGAAGAAGTTGTGAAGTAGTTGTGAAGCCGGTGTGAAGAAGTTGTGAAGAAGTCGTGAAGAAGTTGTGAAGAAGTTGTGAAGAAGTCGTGAAGAAGTTGTGAAGTAGTTGTGAAGCCGGTGTGAAGAAGTTGTGAAGAAGTCGTGAAGAAGTTGTGAAGAAGTCGTGAAGCCGTTGTGAATAAGTTGTGAAGAAGTTGTGTAGAAGTTGTGAGATTGGTTCTAGCTACGATTAGAACCCGACATCTAGCTTTGTGTCGTTAAACTGGTGTAAGCAAAAGTTGTGTAAGGTTTTCTCCGCCATAAGGGAGCTTGTTGACATAGTGAAGAAAACTCTCGAGTTAGGTGCTCGGGGAGTGGAGTAGGGCAAGGAAGGTGTCCTTGTAGCCGAACCACTATAAATCTTTTGTCTCGCGGTTAAATCTTTCCATCTTTATCTTTCTTTTCATTTCATTACTTTACTTGCATTGTTTATTTAGATTTACATATATTTGTTCATATTGTTCAAGAGTTGAGTTCACATAAATTCGAATCAAATTTTTTAAAAGTAAATAAAGTTTTCATAATAAAATTAAAAAGGCGTAAAACTATTCAACCCCCCCCCCTTCTAGTTTTCCACATTGTTTTTTTTTTTTTTTTTTTAATATTATTATAATGTTCGATTTTTTTTAATTATTATGTTCGGATTTTTTTTTATTATAATGTTCGACTTTTTTTTTTAATTATTATGTTCGATTTTTTTTTTTAATTATTCTGTTCGACTTTTTTTTTTTTTTTTTTTTTTTTTTTTTTTTAAATTATTATGTTGGACTTTTTTTTTAAATATTATGTTCGATTTTTTTTTTAATTATTATGTTCGACTTTTTTTTTTAATTATTATGTTTTTTTTTTTTTTTTTTTTTTTTTTTTTTTTTTTTAATTATTAAGTTCGATTTTTTTTAGTTACTAACTTATTATTTTTATTTTTATTTTATTGTTTAGCGGATTATCAACGGGGACACGTGTTTTGGTATCGGGTTCGAGAAGCTTTTTTTTCCGTCATGGGAGTTGGACCCGATTACCGTACGCCAGACATGGTTTCGGGCAAGTGGACCGAAATGAACAATCGGTGTCAATTTTTCAATACTTGCTACAATCGGAAAAAGAATGCAGTACCAAGCGGTGAGAGTTTGTTGGAAAGGCCGTACCACGCCGCTTGCAAGGAATACAAACAAGTCTCATCCATTCTAATTGAAGGAAGTATGAGAGTATCTCCACACCCATCAAAAATGGCTAGAGCAAACCCCTTTGGAACTTCGTACAACGAGACCGTAAAAACGGTCCAAAAGTGAATCATCATCCGCCCCCGAACACGATAGCCAATCGTCCGATGCCCACATGTTCATCAACTTAAACGAGTTTGTGGAAGAAGATGAAGTTGTCGTTGAGGTGCCAAGGCCCTCGAGTAGGCGAAGTGCCAAAGGAAAAGGAGTTTCGTCGTCCTCGTCCGCCGCCACCGACAATAACGCGTTGAGCCAAATTGCGGCTCAACTTGCGAGGATAGGGGATGAGGCGGAGCGTCGTCGTGCACTTTAAGAAAAAAGATACAACGACCCCCAAACAATTATCAAAAGGAAAGATTTGGAACAATTGGAACGAAGTACCGATGGGCTAGACCCCGTGGCAAAAGAAATTAACGAACAACTCAACGAATAAATCTGCCGAAAATATCGTGACGCTTAGTTTTATTTAAATGTGTTGTCGTTTTTTTTTTTTATTATGTATGTCTTCTTTTTTTTTTTAATTATGTTTGTCGTTTTTTTTAATTATGTAATGTTTTATGTTTTATTTTAATGAAATTGTCTTTTTTTATATTATTTAGTTTTATTAATTAGTTTTAGTGATTAAAAAAAATAATAATAAAAAAAAAAGAAAAAAAAAAAAAAAGTACCACGTGGCACAATATGCCCCTACTACCATTACACCACTTTTTCTACTAAGCCCTAACATGACCCACACTGCCACATGGCGCAAAATGCTCCATCCTCTCTTACACACCACTACACATGGTCTAAGGATGAGCTGATAGTTTTATCGGAACGATTGCACCTGCTGCTCTAGTAAATGAGGTTGCATCTTTCATGTCGTTATTCAGTTGTCACTTTTCAATATTGGTTTTATAACTGGTGCTCGGCCACCCAAACCGGCCCAGCTAACTCACCTTGTAGTAGCTTGATTTCCGGCCATGCTTCACAAAGTTTTCAATCTTGTCCATGGGCAAATCGAGCGACGGCCCGAGGCATGAGTTTGTTTCTTTGATGGGAAAGATGACCAAAAGGTGAAAAGGCCACATACGTGTTTACCAGTGGCCCAAAGGAAAAGCTTTTGTATTTGTGACCCTATCTAGATGAACATTTTAGTCTATGCCCTTTCACATTTAACGAGAATGGCTCCGGCCGCCGCGTTGCGGGCGGGCCTGTTTTTTTCCGTTGTATTACAGAGACAAAGAATGGCTGCTTAAACGTTGTCACAGCATATACGGCTCTGCATTCGATTGATCCCGCATATAACAAATAAAACAATAACATACCAAGCATCGTAGAACAATGAATTATATATGTTAAATGCCATGATCAAGTCCAGCAGCTCTCAATGCCATCTTTCTTCACTTGTGTTCAGCTGGTACTACCTCTAGCATTCCTGCCAATGTTCCCAATAACCCAATCAAAATCATTTCCAGATAATAAACTGAAATTATTTAAATAACCATATGTCTTTAATTGAGTAACCTTTTGTTCCGGGCAAGTGAAGCATCATTTCCATTAAATCTTTTATATAATAAAGGATATCCTTCTTTAATCTTCTGATAACCAAAACTTCCTTTAGAGCTATCCCTTTCTATTTTACATATCTAGAATAGTTGGTCTAAATCGTATGATTCTTATCAGAACACAATAAATCCGCTAACTCTTAAAATTTGTGGCTTCTAAATCAGCAGTCAATTAAGAAAAAATCGAATCTTCACAACACCCTTTATTTTGAATTAGTATATAAACACTAAATCGATACTAAAATGCAATGAAAACTCAATGAATACCTTAATTTTAAAATTTTCCAATAAACTATCCTAAACCCCGACTCATAAAAGACAATAATTAGCTCAAAATTCAACACATTTTTTTACCATTTACAGCTATATATAATACCCACAACCTGAAAACTAATCTTAACTTAAACCAACTACAAAATGCAATCAGCACGGCAGCACCCTATCATCAATAGATTAATCAACCCACTAACACCTTCAAAGAGTTATGCAAATATGCTCCTGTAATTTAAACTCATCAACTGAAAGTTCTAACTTCGGTTTAATTAAAAAGGAGCAAATGTGCATACTTGAGAGCGTTGGTGATAGCATCAAAAGGGTCTGATCTAGCAGCCAGAAAAACCAAATGACTCCTTTCGAAATCTTTCGCATCTGGATATCCTGCAAATTACCATAAATTCAGCATTTGACTCAGTCCCCTGTTCCCATTCTAGCTATTTTAACATTTAATATACAAAATAGAGACCAAATATTATATCCTTCATTGAGAGGGTTCATCATTTTCAAGCGATTATTTTTAATATGTCAAATAAAATGTTTTTCAGTGTAGATAAAATAAGCCGATAAGCACTTGATAAAAGCTAAATGTAGCAAATACTAACCAAACTGGATAGAATGGAACCAATTGAAGCTTGTTGAGAATAAGGCCAAAGTCTAGGAGAAGCAGTCAACTGGACAGACACCACTCGATATATACATGGCACCAATTAATCTTCTATTTTCATCATGTAATGGCGTAATTGTACCAGTAACCACAAATTTTTCTCTCCTCTTGTTCTTGACTCGAAACACACCAGACCAACTGTCTCGATCGACCGTTCTTTTTTTAAATAAAATTGCAATATGTAGCGACTTTAGGTTCCACTAAAAGATCATTTGGATTTTTCCCACGCACTTCAGCAACCGTATAACCATAAAGATTTTCAGTAACTCGGTTCCTGCACGATAAAATATGTTGGCACTTATTACATCAACATTTGTATGTCACTTGCAAAAGATTGGCTCACCAACAGATTATTTTTAGTTTGCGATCATATATGTGTATAGCATTACCTACTCACTGCATTATATTTGAAAACCTGCTTCCATCCAGGATAATCATTAAAATTCTCGTGACTTGTTTCAGAATAATCATTAACATTATTGACATGTAACGAATTACTTACCACATTAACTGCAACATCCTGAGGAACTTAATTTCGCTCCCCAACAACATCATGCACCTCGTTTGTCGTAGCAAAATTATTTTCTGCATAATTGGATATTCACATAAGAGTAAGCAATGCAGTCATAATAAATTGATATCTGAGCTGAATTGTGTTTTCTATAATCAAATGAGTAACTTATCTGACAGTATGTTTGGACATCTTCACAGCTTCAACGCCCTCAGTCACAGATCCAACACCTGATATCGGATACAGAACTCAGCAATAAAAAGGTGATGACCACAAATGTTTGGTTTGATTATCAATCTATGGCTAATTTAAGCATTATTTGAGAAAAACCTACCTCTCAAATGTAGGTCATTTTATTCTTCACAATTCCTTCTATTTTCATTAAACTATCATTTGGGTCCTGTCACTAACTCTAGCATTGAGAGTATGACATAACTTAAAAACATAAACATAATTACAACATTATATGTAGTTAGAATGCACCTCCCAAGGTCGCTGCATATTTCTCATTTGCAAACTTCGTCTTTGAAGAACCTTTTCCATAAGAAACCCGTGTACCAAAAGATCTACATTACCACTCCTCTTCACAGGCGGGTGAACCTCATGACTATCTTCACCTGTGGTGGAGGCAACATCTTCGGATTTCAATTGCATTCTGTCAATATGCTCCTGAAGCAGACCTTCTACTCTCCTTTGCAAGCTCAAATGGATAAGTACCTATACCATGACCCGAAAGTGCAGAAAACCAATATTACATACTTCTTTGATTAATCACGAACTTCCATAAAACAAAATTACAAATGATCTAACCTTCCTTTGGGGACGCTTATCATCAGGATCAGGCCTGTAGTTTGGAAGAGGCACCTTGCTTGCAACCACCACTTTCCCATACATTTGACTGCACACCCGAACGATTATTAGAACGAAAACATAGAAAACACCAAATACATACATAGTCGACAACGATGAAGAGTTCAGCTACCAGTAAAGGGCCATTGTTTTGGCGAGATTAGCTATTTGTTCCTTAAAAGTACAATATATATATGATATGCTGAAACTTAATATTGCTCACCCTCTGTTGCTGCTTTAAAAGTAGCGTCATGTTATCACATTGGTCTTCTCTTCTCGGGGCTCTCCTATGCAAGATGTATAAAGTTCAGTACGGAGGATAACGGATGTAGTTTAAGAAAGATAAAAGAAACTCAGTAATTTACGACATGTTTTGTTTGGGGAAGTGTACGATTCAGGTTAGGAATAGTTAACCTGTTCTGAACCTCTGCAACTACACGACCTGGTCTGTGGCCAAGGCTGCAAATAGTCGACAACGCTGATATATTGGGTACAACAACCATTTTCATTTGGCATTCAACATGCTCTGTCGCCACGGCTGCAAACAGTCTTATATGATGAACAATACAAAAGGAATGAAATTACTGCAAAAAAAAAAAAAAAAAAAAAAAAAAACGCAGGAAAAAATGGCTAGAAGTAGAATGAAGGTTAATACCTGGCCCATCATTGGGTGGTGACCAATTTGTATAACCGTGTCCGCTGCCCTCTTGCAGAACATGAGGTTGCAATATCGTTGGATCGGAACACACCTACAAAAGCCACACAATACCATGGTTACAGAAACGAAATGAAATGCTTGAATAAATCCAAAACTATAGGACTATAGAATTAACTTACAAACTTGTTTATGCCTTCAAAATACTCTAATCAATTAGTAAGCAATAAGGGTTGGCAATATATCGGTTTAAAACAAAATTAAGTATAACCTTTCTTTGCGGTAAACAGGATTACAAACCGATACTTTTTTTCTGGAACGAACTTGTGAATACAGCCTGCAAACAAACATAAGACAAATATGACTGAAAACATTTTTGAAGATAACAGAATAACTTCATCGATAAAATACTCTAATTTTGAAACTATAGGACTAAAGTATTAACTTACAAACTTGTTTATGCCTTCAGCTGATTATTAATTAACTATTTAAGGCCAATAACCACGTTGGAAAATCCAAATCAAAGATATTGGTAGGACGTCAGTATCGATTTAAAACTTGTTCTCGATGAAGCATTTTGTCAAACACTTAGTAGGCATTCAAAACAGAGCATAGTGATCAACTTCTAGTCTATACACACTTGATTCGAATAAGTTATTTTACCGAAATAAAGAACAATCAAATCATTTGTAATTGTACAACAAATATCTCCTAATGGAAATGAATCTCATCATCTCTTGAGGCGAATTTTGGAACCTTAAAAAAAAAAAGATAAGTTTTTGTATCAGCAAAATATCAATTAAAGAGCTAGAGATGAAGAATATAAACATAATATTTAAACACATACCTGGATGTTTGAAATAGAGTGTCGCAACGCTGACGAATCACCTGAAGCAAAGTGATGGTGGTGTGTGATTTAGAAGACGCTGGAATGTTATGGAAGGGGTGGAGATTTATCGCAAGGCTGACGGATCAGACATGGGCCAGGGCAATGGGCTAACTCAAATGGGCGGGGATACTGTAGATTCTGCGACGTCGTATTAAACGACTTTTAATATATATAGTAATGTAAAACAATTAACTATGTTAGCTCAAATCTTAAATACGCTGTTAAAATGTTTTGGTTAAAGACACAACAATCGTATGTTATTACGGAAACTCAAAAGACTACTAACAATTATTCCAAGTACCATTTTGAATCTTAAAGTATCTCTCTAATATTTAAAAAGTACTAAGTACATGTTAGTGACATCAATAGACAATTAGTTACGTATATACAGTTTGGGCTCTAGGAATTTCGTCTAAATAATCCCTAAATAAAAGACTTATTTGATGAAAAATAAAAAATAAAAATTAAATATGAAAAAATAGCAAGATATTCAAAAATGAATGCACAAGTTGTTATTGCAAACTAACCCTTCTTATAAAGAGTTTGAGCGGTTTATTAATTGTATGGTACTCGTATATAACATGTTATTACGGCCCCCTTTTAACTCATAATTTTTGGCTCCGTCGCTGTATATGATTGATGTTGAAATACGCTTAAGACTTTATGTCACGTCTTCTAATCGTTTTATTATTATTATTATTATTATTATTATTATTATTATTATTATTATTATTATTTTTGCTATTTTTTTTTTTGTTTTTTTGTTTTCCACGAATCATTCAATACTACTTATGCCATTTTACTTGTGTTTATGCATTGAAAATTCGCACGCTTAGTTCGTCGATGGTTTTATTCTTGATTTATTAGATCTCTTTATAGTTTATATTATATTTTATCACATACGAATATCATATCCAAAATAGCTCTGCCGCAGCACGCGAGAACCGAATCACTCGTTGTAGGTAAAGGTAACTTAAATAATTTTCTTATTTGATTAATTGGATTTGATGAGTTCTTGAATAACAAGTGTATAGAATTAGCGTTTGTATCAAAAGAGATATGATGTCTCCACTTCATTGTGAGTTTTATTTATCATTCATCTAGTAGTCGGGGTCACCTAGTGTTAAGAAAAAAAATTGACTGGAATAAGGCAAGTTGAATACTATGGAAAACTAGAAGGGGGGGGGGGGGTTTGAATAGTTTTGCCATTTAAAATTAAATTGAACCGTTTTGTAACTTATGTGAAATCAATGAAACTGTACACACAAAAATAATCAAACAATATATCCAAGAAGTAAAGAGAGAAATGATCAAACCATATAACACGGATGTTTATAGTGGTTCGGCTACAAGGACTCTTTTCCTTGCCCTACTCCACTTCCCCGAGTCTTTAACTCGAGAGTTATCCTTCACTAAGAAATAAACTCCCTTCTAGGTGGAGAAAACCTTTACACGTCGCTTACTTCCTTTTCCGGTACTAAGCTAAACACCGGGTTCTATTTCAAGGTAGAACCAACCTAACGTCGCCTATACAATTACCGACACTAAGCTAGATGTCGAGTTCTTTACAAGGGTACAACCACTCCCGTTTGGTTCTTTCACAAGGGTACAACCACTCCCTACACTCTTTGCGTTTTGAGGACTAAAACACTAACTACACTCTCTGAGATAAATGATACAAGTAATGATGTGTGAACTACAACTATATCACACAGTAACTATGCTAAAGGTTTACACTTCTGTGTTGAACTTTGATGCTTAATCTCCTTTGCTACAAAAGAAAAGATCAATGAAATGAATGAATGATAAATGTTAGATGATATGTAAATGAATGAGTATGAATGTTAGGCTCTATGAGTGATTGTGTGTCCAAATGATCAGCTTGCTATTTATAGGCAAGCTGGTGAACAGCCGGCGGATCCGGCAGATCCCATAAAAGGGATCCGTCCTTTATGTCGATTGGATCCGCCAACTTGACATCAACATGACAGCTAATAGTTTTGGAAATCTTTCCAAATCCAGCTGTATCCTCCACACCTTTGTCATGTCATATCAAAATCTTCCAAAGTCAACTATCTTGCTTGAAGATCTAGCCAAGATATTATGTATGATGCATGCCATGATGTCATTGTATCATTTTAAAAATAAAGTTTTCTTTTAAGGAAATAAACTAGTAGATGTGTGAAATGTAATTCTAAGTAAACTTGTGAAATGTAAAATGTGTTTTAAAGAGACTTTAGCTAGCATTTATAATTTGCTAAAGGATATACTTTGTAATTGTCATTAACAAAACTAAGTAAAGATCGTAAAATATAAATAACGTTTTTAGGACGATATTTGTATTAACAATCTCCCCCTTTTTGTTGATGACAAAACATAAAGTATATTTTTGAGCAAAAGAATAAATATAGCATGAGTTCTTTAAAATATAGATTAAGTTTGTTTTATTTGAGTTTAAAAATTCTTTTTATGCAAAAGTGTATGTACTGTGATGATTCACAGTTATGCAAACTTAATCCTTTCTCCCCCTTTTTGTCGAAACAAAAAGAAGAGTTGCGTAGCGAAATGCGATTTTGAGAACTTTAAGAGCTCCCCCTTTTTTGATACTCCCCCTAAATGGAGTAACAAGGTAATGATGCATGATCCTACAAAAAAATGGTTAGAAAAATGAAATGCTCCACCTCGATGTATACTCCCAATTACAAGAGTCCCAACGTATACATTAGAAGGGTATGAGATGCTGCAAAAGAAATGTTAGTTGTGAATAGCCTCGATGGAGAAGCATAATGCATATGATATGGTCATTCAAATAAGAATGATAATCTAGTTGACTTTAAAAAGTCAAAATGTAGTGTCTGATCAAATTTTTTTACCTAAAGTACAAGTGATCAAACTAGAATGTAGGTTCCAAATAGCTATATAATGATGTTAGTTACCCAACTAATGATAATATGCTTTATGTTGATCACTCATAAGCATAAAAACATCACATTCATTCATTGAAAATTATGTGACAAAAGTCACAAACATAATATGATGTTACATGAAAATGAAAAATACATCCTAAAAAATAAAAAGTCCCACAACAACATCTAAAAGGTCCTATATAATGAGACTAAAATTCTCCTATTGAGGAGGATGAGAGATGGCGTTTAGACGCTCAAGAATGTGGTTCAAAATGAACCTCATTTCATTTTGGAGCTCGTGCACCAAAATGTTTGTCCTTTGAGCTATGTGAGCGGTTCTTTCACACATGTTGCAATCATGGCGAGCAAAACCGGGCGGAAGAGTAGACTCATTTGGTTGTGGTGGTGGTGGTTGTGATTGGTTGTTGGGTGGTGGTGATTGTGCTTGTTCATTGGTTGGTGGTGGTGTTTGGAGGGAGTTCATGAGGATGTTTTGGAGGTCCATGGCTTCATTGAGGCGGTGATCTACCATACCCGAGAGAGTGTAGAGACGGTTGAGCTCTTCACTAATCTCCTCTTGGGTTTGAGGCAAATTGATCCACATTGCCTCATCTATGGCAATGAGAGTTGATGTGGGTGAGAGAGGTGGTATTTGAGGTTGAGATGATGGTGCATCATGGTATAAAGGACCATGGATATCCGGGAAAATCGGATGAAAAAGCATAGGCTCTTGACCTTCAAAGGTCATGGGTGGAGGATTGTTTGATCTTGGTGGGAGATCCTCCAAGTCATCAAGGTATGGATGAGGTGATGTAGGTGGAGTCCTAAATAGCTCCATGGGTTGGAGTTTGGGTGAGTTTGGTTGTGATTGAGATTTGACAGTCTGTGATGGAGCGGGTGGTGGTGTGGTTGCTATTGGAGTTATGGATGGAGGTGGAGTTTGTATGACAACATTGGATGGTGTAGGTGTGGATAAAGTAAGGAAATTTTCACTTGCTATAGGAGATGAGATATTAAGAGGAGATGATTCCTCTGATGATGAGTTAGCAAGATTTATGAAGCAACAGGGCTTAACACTTATGCGGGCAGTGCGTTTTGGTGGTCTAGAGGTGGAGGAGTTGGTTGATTTGGTCATGGTGAGCCAAGAGAACTAAGATGTGCAGGTTATATGTTGTGAAGAAGGTGAATGAGTGAGTTTTGTTCTAAGATATGATCCTAATATATAGGCAGATGGTTTATAGAAACTAGTGTTTGGATTTGATGTAAATCCAATAGAGAATGTTGGTTCCTAATGATTTGGAACAAAAATTTGTGCAAATCACATCACATAAGTCAATCCATAGAACTTATGTTGAGTAATATGAAGAAGATATGCAGTAAATGCAAAGAGATAGTGGAAAAGCTTCTGATGTGATGTTCCCACGGATTTGAAGGATCCCTAAAAAGGGTTCCTTGTTTGT
Source organism: Artemisia tridentata subsp. tridentata (assembly GCA_021014915.2). NCBI lineage: Eukaryota > Viridiplantae > Streptophyta > Magnoliopsida > Asterales > Asteraceae > Artemisia > Artemisia tridentata. The sequence continues at coordinate 318,751,830 of CP139501.1, read as the reverse complement.
ATCAGAAAGGTAACTTACTCCTAAAATTTGAAATTTCAAATTTTGGTGGGAAATTGTTGTTCTTAAATTTCTAAGAGTTTCTAAATAATTCTAAGATATATAATGATCAGTGAACCTATTCTAAAGAATACTAGAAAGTAAAATCTAAGAATCGGGATGAGTCGAGAAGTTTTAAGAAGTTTACTGTTATACCTGCGGATCCAATCGACAAGGCGTGCGGATCCAAATTTTTGGATCCGCCTGATCCGCAGGTTGAAGATTGGCGGAGCCAACGCTAACACATGGCGGATCCAAAATGAGGGATCCGTCAAATCCGTTGTTAAGCTTGTAGGAAAAAATTGATAAAAGAAAAATGAGAGGCCAAATCTATCATTAAAGTGAGATAGCACTACAAATATTTGATCACCTACAAATATTGAAATGTAACTTTTATTCATTAAAAATTTGTTTGTGACAAACGTCTCAAACTTGAAGTTACATTTAGAAGTCCCTAAAAAAAATGAAGAAATCCTAGAATAATTCTTTAAAGTACACTAGAATAATTCTAACAGCTTCTATGAAGAGGAATTTGTTGGTGTTGATGGAGATATGATGGAAGCTAGCCACATAGTTTCTAAATCCTTAGTGTCACAAAAGTTAGAGTTGTGTTCTTCATTTTCTTGAGTGTTTGTTTGATTTACCCACATTGAATCATCAATGTGTTGAAGCGTGGTAAGTAGATCATGTGGTTGAAGGTTGGATGAATTTAGTGGTGATGATGATTTTCTTTCTTCAGATGGTAAAGGTGATGGTGAGGAAGCTATTGGAGTAGTTACAGGTGGTGGTGTGCTATATGTGGGTGATGATGTTGTACCTAGTGGAATTATTATTGGTGATGGTGATTTTGTAGATGAAGACATGTTGACTATAGGAGTTATGATAGAAGTTGTAGTGGCAGTGGTGGATATGATTGGTGAGCTTACGTTTGAAACTGGATTAACGAGCCAGTAAGGTCTAACACTAATTCTAGCGGTTTGTATGTATGGTCTAGACATATGAGATTTGTTTGATTTGTGCATTGTGAGAGGTTTATAGATAAAGAAGATGAAGATTTAGTGTGTTATGATCATCTTAAGGTTCTAATATATACTTCCCATTTTTATAGAAGTTGGTGTTTGGATTAATGATGTGTAAATATCAAAGACTTGGAACAAGATAAAGTAGTTTGTCCTATTGACAAAGTCAATCCATAGAAATGAAGTTGACATGAAGATATGCAGAAAGATGACTCAAAAGCGAGAAATGTGATTGATTCACGGTTTTCGAGAAGGTAATGAAAGAGTCTGTGAGTCATGAGTAGGACAAAATATTCAAATTTTGATGGGAGGTGGATTTTCTTAATTCTCTAAGATGTCTAAATATAATCTAAGAAAGCTAAACTATAATCTAATTATTGGAAAGAGTTGGATTTTGTGAAAAAGATTACTGTGTGATATGTGCCTAATTACACATATCTTTTATACAATTTGAACCCACAAAAACGACCAAAAACACACAAATGACTCACAAAATGATACAAATTCATCAAAATGTGTTTTTATGTGATTCAGGTACAAAAGATTGAAAAACAAGTGAAAAATGATCAATTTCACAACAATTGTCGTTTTCAGTCCCTGAAATCTCAGCAAATGGCAAAAATAGTCCCTGAAAACTCAAAATGATAGAAAAGTCAACTTAAGTCCATGGGAACTCAAACCTATTCACAAATAGTCCCTGGATAAAAGTTTACACAAATTGGCAACTTTTACCCCTCAAGTTACAAAATTGGCAAAATTAGTCCCTGGGTTTTATAAAATGGAAATTTATCAAATTAAACCCTTGAACTATTCATGAATGACAATTTGGAACCTTTTGATAACTTTTGGGAAAATTACAATTTCACCCCTAAACTTTTGGAAAATTACATAAATGGTCCTCAGGTGTTTTAAAATTGTAATAAATGCAAATAAGGTCCTTTGGTTTATCTAACTTGGCAGGTTTAGTCCTTGAATGAAGTTTGGAAAGATGGCAATTCAGGTCCCTCTAAGTTTCAGCAGTTTACAAGATTGGTCCTTGGGCCTTATTTACAAAAAAACCAAAACCGGATCCTAACTAAAAACTAAACCCAACCATTTTATACCCTTAACCCAAAATTAAACCCACAATACACCAAGCCCAATCCAAAAATGAAATAACCCGGCCCACTTTCTATCACTAAATATCCCAGGGTCAAACGTTTGTTTGACCCGTCTCCTTCCCACTCACCCCGCCAAAACCAGATACTACCCTTCAGCCCACCATTTTCCACAATACCACCATCCACCTTATCCTGACAACCCCCCTCCTCCTTAGCTACCCACTACCCCATGTGCTCAGTATATGCCAAAAATCCCACTTGATGACTTTCCCGCCAAAAATGCCATGAACGATTGGGATCACTTCAAAACAATTAAACAGTTGGCATTGCTTCGGAATTCATCAAGGAGTCATTTGGATTGCTATAAAAAGAAGAAGAAGCACAATGAAGAAGTTGTCAGTAGTTTTAGGACCAAAAGTAGTGTAGAAATTAGTGTAATGTTATTTCAGTTTCTTTTAATGTTGTCAGTTGTAATTTAGGTTTATTTTAAGTAATATTTTACTTCTGTATTGTAATAATCCTAAGTAGTAATAAAATTTCAAGTTTTGCATTTCCTTGTTGATTCGTATTAAGCACCACAGTAGTTAGAATCAATCAAGATCTCCCTACACCCTTTCTATGAGCTTATGCAAGCTTATTATAGCTTGTGATAAGCTTATATAGTTGTTATCAGTTCTATTTCAAGAAAATTAGAAAAAGTCAACTAAAGTCAAAGTTATGTCAAAATAAGCAATTGGAAGGGTTAAGCAGTTGTGATTAAGGTGATTGGGGTCTAAACTTGGTAAGTGACATTCCAAGCTCAGCTTTGATCTAGTTCTCATATGTTCTCATACCATTCAGTTGTAAGCATTTTTGCTAATTTTCATTAATTTGATATTTCACTGTGCCTTAGCTTATTATTAGATTATTATTGTTATTACATGCTTATTGTCAGTTTTCAATCATATTTCATTAGTCCAATCAGTTTTATATAGCTTTGTTTTAATTTACTTAAAAACAGTTAAAAACTCAAAAATAGCAATAGCTTATTAATAAGCTGTTTTTCTAGATTTTATTGCTTATTAGTCCTTAAATAAGTCATATAAGCTTAGTTCATCATTATATCTATCTTAAATTAGCCTGAGCTAGATCAAATTACCAAACAATCCCTGGAAAGGAGTGTTTGGGACAAGGCAGTCATAAGGGCCAAACAAGCCTGTACTGTTCATTTGCTTCTTGCTCAGTTTAGATTAAGTGTTATGATGAGTGATTAAGCTGTTTTCAAGTGTTAGTAAGCCATTTAGATAGAAAATCCAATTTTACATTCCCTGTGGGAATTTCATGCTGTCAAAAGCTCTAATAAGCCAAAATCAGCCACAAGCTGAAATTGGCCTTAACTTTGCCATTTCTGGTGTCCTTTTGGTTCATATAGTGTAGTCCTAAAGAGTTGAATAGGGTTGCTTTGGTGTTGTGCAATTCTGCACAATACTGCACACACAGCACACTCAGTGAATGCTGAGTGCTGAACCATCTGATCTTGCTCCAAATTGGACTTCAATTGGCTATGTTCTGATAGGGCTTTTCATATTTTTAGACACCCAGTAGTGCTACCTAAGTTTTTCCCCCATTAGGTTGTGTTTCAATAGCTTATGTTATTGCTTAAATTGCCCTGCAAATTGTTCATATTTCTGAGTTTTCTGTGTGGAATCTGAGTATTGCTTATTAGCTTATTTGAGCTTATTGAGTGATTCTCAACACATAAGCTTGTTTATAATTATCCATATCACTTGTTTAAATCCTATTTTTACTTTTGTTTTCCTGCATGAGCTTATACCAAGCTCATTTGAGCTTCAAATCCATCCAAGTTGAGCTGTAAAAAGCCCAACTGTCTAAACCTTAAGCTCATGCTCTTGTGCACAAAACCATGATGAATTCAGGGTTGTTTCCTGTCTATAAGCATGTGCACATGTCCCATTTTCCTTTCTTTTCTCTTTTTCAAGCTTGTTTCAAGCTTAGCAGCCAAACAGTGAGCAAAAGCTCACTGAATAAGCTAATAAGCCCACGAATCAGCTTATTTGTAGGTTTCTTAACTTTTATTTTCATTATATATGTTTAATATCTATATACTAATAGTCCAAAAAACAGAAAAAAAACAAAATGAACCACTAAGTGATAGCTTCTATTTAGAAGTTTAATTTTTGGTTTTTCAGGTTTTTAGAGAATTTCTAGAATTTTTAACTTACTCTTCATAAGCCCTAATAAGCTAATTCTTTTTCACATAGTTACTCACCCAGCTCATACATAAGCTTGTATTTTTGTTTAGATTTTTAGAACTCATTTATGCCCTCAAAATCAGGCTGCAAGAAGGGCAATTTTGCCCTGCTCACAGCCTGCAACAGCAGACAACAACAAGCATAAGCTTGTTTTGAGCTTTTAAGCTCAAAGACCTAGCTTATACTGATCACTTTAGCTTCTTTACATGTAATTAAGTCCTTAGTAACTTTGTCCAATACTTTATAGCTTATAAACAAGCTTATAGCTTGTTTGAAGATTTCTAAGTTTTTTTTAAAAACCTTAAAAGCCTACTGTGTAAATAAGCTCATAATTTCTGGCTTATTGAGCTTGTAAAAAATTAAGTTCCTTTGTAAAAGTTTCTTACAATTAGCTAAAAAGTTATTCTGTAAAAGAAAAAATAAAAAAATAAAATAATTGCAAAAAGTGTGGGGTGTGGGATTCGAACTCGCAACCTCTCGGATAGTAACATGCATAGCCCACACCCCCTTCCCAAATGCTCTGGAGCACCAGTTCTGTTATTGTTTGCAACCTAATTCCTTTTAACCTTGTTTTTTTTCCGTATAGCTTATTTATCTTTTGCAGCTTATTGTAGCTTATGTAAATAAGCTGATAGCTTGTTTTTAATTTTCCTAGGACTGTTATAGCATAAAGTATTTTAGATAAAATTTTCATAATTTTTGAAACAGTTTTAGTATTTATTTTGTATTTTTATTTGTATAATAGTAATTAAATCATAATAAAAAATATAAAAGTCAAAAAAATATAATTCTTTTTTCTAAAATTTTCTTTTGTTAAATAGAACATGTTAAAATTATAATTGTACCCGTAGTGTTTATATTTCATTAATTTCACGTTTTAACTCGCGCACTTACGTAATTTTTAATTAACCCGCGCGAGGTTTTTAGGTTTCCTTAACTTTTACATAATTTTGTAAATTATGAATAAATATTTTAAGTTTATTTAATTTGCATTTAAGCCGTTAAGGCATGCAAATTCCCTCTTTGGGAATGTTTGTTTTATTCCGTTTTGTTTTTATACGTTTACGTTTAATTTAAGTTAAACGTACGTTTGTAAATCTTTCGCGTTTTTAGGTTTCTGATTGTACGTTTTTAACGATACAGCTGTGACAGAGCTATGACTATTCACATTCCTAGTGTTAGTCAATCAGATTCCTGTTTTTGTATATTCAATATCATTTCAAAACACGCATTCGTTATATTACACTTTACACACCTCGTTGGGACATAACGACCCGGGGATGTACTTTTCTGTACTCATGTACTTAACTCCCACGGATTTAAATTGCATTTTTCTCCCTTACGGTTCGACTTTAGTTGACCAATATCCTTGGTTGAAAATAGTTGACTTCAAGGGAGGAATCAAATTTTGACGCCGTTGCCGAGGAGGTGTGGTGCGTATAATGAATTTGTGTTTTCTATCCCTTGTATATATTATATATAATATCATATTTCAATTCCAAAAACAATATAAAACACAAAAATATTTTCTATCCTTTGTATATATCTAAAAGATAAAAATCCAAAAACATTTTCCCTTTCTGTTTATATTCAAAAATAAAAAATCAAAAATATACTCCTAACCTTATCATTCATAATTCTGTGAGTGGTCCCCACTCCGATTTCTCACCCAATCATTTCCCCATGAACCACTTAATTCGAGGTCGAGTCAAGCTAGCGACTCGGTAATCAAAAACAGTAGCTCAACATGGGTTTTCACCCATGTTTCACTTTTCTTACCCCTTTCTACCACCTAAGTGTGGGGGTGTGCCCCACATTTTGTATATAGATCTAAAAATATTTGAGAAAATTATGTATACCAAAAAACAAAATAACTGTTGTGTTTACCCCACTTGGCTTAGAAATGTTATCTTTTTACGTTCAAGGATTCGGCATAATAGCCGGGACTTTGAATATTGAGGACAATATTCAGTTCAAGTGTGGGGGGGGGGAAATTCTGGCAAATTTCATCAAAAATGTTCCATTTTAGTCCCTTTTTCCCCCAAAATGGCCAAATTTAAAAAAAAAAAAAAAAAATAGTGGAAGTACTAAGTACTAAACACAACAAATGGTAATCAGTCCACCATGTCTAACACACATAAGGATTGGCTAATCCAGGAGCAAACGGCTCTTGGTAAAGATAAATCAAATCCGTTTATGGCTTGCAATTTGCCCAAAATTGTATGGTATTCGACTCACCATATCTTTAAAAGTTAAGAGTTGGCTAGCCCGCAAGATTATGGCTTGTGGTAAAGGCAGTGGAAAAACCATGATTGGTAATCAGCTCACCAAAGATAATATTAATAATTTATCTAAGAGTTGGCTAGTCCAGAAGCAAACGGCTTCTGGTAAAGACAAATCAAACCCGTTGACAGCTTATGGTTTGCTCAAAATCATTTGGTTATCAGTGTACCAAAGTTCTTACTTGAACTGAAACATTTGGCTACTCCAGAAGTAATGGCTTTTGGTAAAGAGATGAAACCCATTAAGTTTTCATAAAAGATTGCTAGGGACTAGCAATAGTTTAGTGTGGGGGATTTGATATGTGCCAAATTACACATATCTTTTATACAATTTGAACCCACAAAAACGACCAAAAACACACAAATGACTCACAAAATGATACAAATTCATCAAAATGTGTTTTTATGTGATTCAGGTACAAAAGATTGAAAAACAAGTGAAAAATGATCAATTTCACAACAATTGTCGTTTTCAGTCCCTGAAATCTCAGCAAATGGCAAAAATAGTCCCTGAAAACTCAAAATGATAGAAAAGTCAACTTAAGTCCATGGGAACTCAAACCTATTCACAAATAGTCCCTGGATAAAAGTTTACACAAATTGGCAACTTTTACCCCTCAAGTTACAAAATTGGCAAAATTAGTCCCTGGGTTTTATAAAATGGAAATTTATCAAATTAAACCCTTGAACTATTCATGAATGACAATTTGGAACCTTTTGATAACTTTTGGGAAAATTACAATTTCACCCCTAAACTTTTGGAAAATTACATAAATGGTCCTCAGGTGTTTTAAAATTGTAATAAATGCAAATAAGGTCCTTTGGTTTATCTAACTTGGCAGGTTTAGTCCTTGAATGAAGTTTGGAAAGATGGCAATTCAGGTCCCTCTAAGTTTCAGCAGTTTACAAGATTGGTCCTTGGGCCTTATTTACAAAAAAACCAAAACCGGATCCTAACTAAAAACTAAACCCAACCATTTTATACCCTTAACCCAAAATTAAACCCACAATACACCAAGCCCAATCCAAAAATGAAATAACCCGGCCCACTTTCTATCACTAAATATCCCAGGGTCAAACGTTTGTTTGACCCGTCTCCTTCCCACTCACCCCGCCAAAACCAGATACTACCCTTCAGCCCACCATTTTCCACAATACCACCATCCACCTTATCCTGACAACCCCCTCCTCCTTAGCTACCCACTACCCCATGTGCTCAGTATATGCCAAAAATCCCACTTGATGACTTTCCCGCCAAAAATGCCATGAACGATTGGGATCACTTCAAAACAATTAAACAGTTGGCATTGCTTCGGAATTCATCAAGGAGTCATTTGGATTGCTATAAAAAGAAGAAGAAGCACAATGAAGAAGTTGTCAGTAGTTTTAGGACCAAAAGTAGTGTAGAAATTAGTGTAATGTTATTTCAGTTTCTTTTAATGTTGTCAGTTGTAATTTAGGTTTATTTTAAGTAATATTTTACTTCTGTATTGTAATAATCCTAAGTAGTAATAAAATTTCAAGTTTTGCATTTCCTTGTTGATTCGTATTAAGCACCACAGTAGTTAGAATCAATCAAGATCTCCCTACACCCTTTCTATGAGCTTATGCAAGCTTATTATAGCTTGTGATAAGCTTATATAGTTGTTATCAGTTCTATTTCAAGAAAATTAGAAAAAGTCAACTAAAGTCAAAGTTATGTCAAAATAAGCAATTGGAAGGGTTAAGCAGTTGTGATTAAGGTGATTGGGGTCTAAACTTGGTAAGTGACATTCCAAGCTCAGCTTTGATCTAGTTCTCATATGTTCTCATACCATTCAGTTGTAAGCATTTTTGCTAATTTTCATTAATTTGATATTTCACTGTGCCTTAGCTTATTATTAGATTATTATTGTTATTACATGCTTATTGTCAGTTTTCAATCATATTTCATTAGTCCAATCAGTTTTATATAGCTTTGTTTTAATTTACTTAAAAACAGTTAAAAACTCAAAAATAGCAATAGCTTATTAATAAGCTGTTTTTCTAGATTTTATTGCTTATTAGTCCTTAAATAAGTTATATAAGCTTAGTTCATCATTATATCTATCTTAAATTAGCCTGAGCTAGATCAAATTACCAAACAATCCCTGGAAAGGAGTGTTTGGGACAAGGCAGTCATAAGGGCCAAACAAGCCTGTACTGTTCATTTGCTTCTTGCTCAGTTTAGATTAAGTGTTATGATGAGTGATTAAGCTGTTTTCAAGTGTTAGTAAGCCATTTAGATAGAAAATCCAATTTTACATTCCCTGTGGGAATTTCATGCTGTCAAAAGCTCTAATAAGCCAAAATCAGCCACAAGCTTAAATTGGCCTTAACTTTGCCATTTCTGGTGTCCTTTTGGTTCATATAGTGTAGTCCTAAAGAGTTGAATAGGGTTGCTTTGGTGTTGTGCAATTCTGCACAATACTGCACACACAGCACACTCAGTGAATGCTGAGTGCTGAACCATCTGATCTTGCTCCAAATTAGACTTCAATTGGCTATGTTCTAATAGGGCTTTTCATATTTTTAGACACCCAGTAGTGCTACCTAAGTTTTGCCCCCATTAGGTTGTGTTTCAATAGCTTATTTTATTGCTTAAATTGCCCTGCAAATTGTTCATATTTCTGAGTTTTCTGTGTGGAATCTGAGTATTGCTTATTAGCTTATTTGAGCTTATTGAGTGATTCTCAGCACATAAGCTTGTTTATAATTATCCATATCACTTGTTTAAATCCTATTTTTACTTTTGTTTTCCTGCATGAGCTTATACCAAGCTCATTTGAGCTTCAAATCCATCCAAGTTAAGCTGTAAAAAGCCCAACTGTCTAAACCTTAAGCTCATGCTCCTGTGCACAAAACCATGATGAATTCAGGGTTGTTTCCTGTCTATAAGCATGTGCACATGTCCCATTTTCCTTTCTTTTCTCTTTTTCAAGCTTGTTTCAAGCTTAGCAGCCAAACAGTGAGCAAAAGCTCACTGAATAAGCTAATAAGCCCACGAATCAGCTTATTTGTAGGTTTCTTAACTTTTATTTTCATTATATATGTTTAATATCTATATACTAATAGTCCAAAAAACAGAAAAAAAACAAAATGAACCACTAAGTGATAGCTTCTATTTAGAAGTTTAATTTTTGGTTTTTCAGGTTTTTAGAGAATTTCTAGAATTTTTAACTTACTCTTCATAAGCCCTAATAAGCTAATTCTTTTTCACATAGTTACTCACCCAGCTCATACATAAGCTTGTATTTTTGTTTAGATTTTTAGAACTCATTTATGCCCTCAAAATCAGGCTGCAAGAAGGGCAATTTTGCCCTGCTCACAGCCTGCAACAGCAGACAACAACAAGCATAAGCTTGTTTTGAGCTTTTAAGCTCAAAGACCTAGCTTATACTGATCACTTTAGCTTCTTTACATGTAATTAAGTCCTTAGTAACTTTGTCCAATACTTTATAGCTTATAAACAAGCTTATAGCTTGTTTGAAGATTTCTAAGTTTTTTTTAAAAACCTTAAAAGCCTACTATGTAAATAAGCTCATAATTTCTGGCTTATTGAGCTTGTAAAAAATTAAGTTCCTTTGTAAAAGTTTCTTACAATTAGCTAAAAAGTTATTCTGTAAAAGAAAAAATAAAAAAATAAAATAATTGCAAAAAGTGTGGGGTGTGGGATTCGAACTCGCGACCTCTCGGATAGTAACATGCATAGCCCACACCCCCTTCCCAAATGCTCTGGAGCACCAGTTCTGTTATTGTTTGCAACCTAATTCCTTTTAACCTTGTTTTTTTTCCGTATAGCTTATTTATCTTTTGCAGCTTATTGTAGCTTATGTAAATAAGTTGATAGCTTGTTTTTAATTTTCCTAGGACTGTTATAGCATAAAGTATTTAGATAAAATTTTCATAATTTTTGAAACAGTTTTAGTATTTATTTTGTATTTTTATTTGTATAATAGTAATTAAATCATAATAAAAAATATAAAAGTCAAAAAAATATAATTCTTTTTTCTAAAATTTTCTTTTGTTAAATAGAACATGTTAAAATTATAATTGTACCCGTAGTGTTTATATTTCATTAATTTCACGTTTTAACTCGCGCACTTACGTAATTTTTAATTAACCCGCGCGAGGTTTTTAGGTTTCCTTAACTTTTACATAATTTTGTAAATTATGAATAAATATTTTAAGTTTATTTAATTTGCATTTAAGCCGTTAAGGCATGCAAATTCCCTCTTTGGGAATGTTTGTTTTATTCCGTTTTGTTTTTATACGTTTACGTTTAATTTAAGTTAAACGTACGTTTGTAAATCTTTCGCGTTTTTAGGTTTCTGATTGTACGTTTTTAACGATACAGCTGTGACAGAGCTATGACTATTCACATTCCTAGTGTTAGTCAATCAGATTCCTGTTTTTGTATATTCAATATCATTTCAACACACGCATTCGTTATATTACACTTTACACACCTCGTTGGGACATAACGACCCGGGGATGTACTTTTCTGTACTCATGTACTTAACTCCCACGAATTTAAATTGCATTTTTCTCCCTTACGGTTCGACTTTAGTTGACCAATATCCTTGGTTGAAAATAGTTGACTTCAAGGGAGGAATCACTGTGTATTCCTGCGGATCCAATTGACAAAGCTTGCGGATCCAAAACTTTTGGATCCGTCTGATCCGCAGGTTTAAGATGGGCGGAGCCAATGTTAACACTAGGCGGATCCAAACTGAGGGATCCGCCAGTTCCGCCGAACAAAAATCCTAAAATGAACAGAGAGCAATGCAAATTTTGTGTTTTTCGATAACAACCCGAAAATTTTCCTGGAACATATCTATTGTCTATTATGTAAAGTAAAGCTACCAAATATGTAGATTCTAGCACACGTTATAAAATAGATCATTACACTTCATCGCAAAGGAAGTTAAGCCAAACAGTGGCTTAAATTCGGAAAATTGGTAATAATGTATGTTATCATTAGTTCAAGTTGAGTTAATACCACAAACGAGTTAAGTACTATAATAAGGTCTTAGTAAGCACATAAATTAAACAATACATAGTCTAATAACGTATTATACCAAACACTCTCACTTGTCTTTCAATAATTTAAGTATTTTCTTCTGATCCTTGCGGAGTTTCATCATCCATCGTCCAACATTCTTTAGAATTCCCTTTGCTTGTCGATGTTCCGCAGATTCATCATCAAGGGAAGGAAGTTGACTCAAGTAGTCAATTGGAGGAAGCTTAGAGTTAGGTAAACCATCTTCATCACTAGCTGATGATGATGATGAGGATGAAGATGAGGTGAGAGCCCGTTTCCCTTTTCTTACTGCCACTCTATAGTCACTAAGCGGAACAAAGGTGTGTTTGATTTCGACGTAGTCTGGAACAAAGCCGAACGAGTCTAGAGGAATAGGAATGGAAGCTCTAAACAAACGTGTAAGAAGCATTCCATATGGCATTGAGGTTTTTCCTAAGACACGTATATCGACCATTCTTTTGGCGATATAGTAGGCTAGATTGAACTTTTGATGCGTAGACACACAATAGAGCATGTAGCATAAGCTTGCATTCACATTATCTTTGTTTCCAATGGTGCTAATGACATTAGCTCTAAGAATTTCTTCAAGTTTCTTAAATTTGGGTTTAAGTTCATTTAGTTCCATAGCGAATGGATCACGATTAACATCCTTTCCTCGGAGTTTCTTAGTTTGGTTGCTTCTAGGCTTGAAAAGATGATCACGGATTATTTCTTTAGGAGTTAGAGGAGTATCATATGGGTGTTCACGACCTAGGTTTGAATCAAGAATGGTTAAAGGCCATTTGTCTGAGTAGAAACAAGTTCCTTCTCTAGGAATGCCTAATACATCCCCGAAATGATCTAATGGGAAATTGTAGGGATTTTGATTTATTTTGAAATGGATGCTAAATGATCCAAGGTCATCAGTGATGAGTTTCACGGAAGCATAAAACTCAAGAATGAACCTAGGGATGATTGGCTCATCTATGTCTAGGAGTGCATCAAATTGAATGACAGTCATTTGTTCACGAATGTTTGTTTCTTCTAAGAATGATGAATCTACAGTTCTGCCTTCATGAACGTACCGACTTTCTAAAGCTTTAAAAATTTTGACTTGAGATTCTGAGAGTCCCTTTGTTTGATGATGTTTGGGTAGGTGATGTAATATATTTTGTTTATTTTTATTTTTCCAAAGAAATTGTAACGAATACAATTCCCCCGGGTCGTTCTCCCAACGAAGGTTTGACGGCGAATAAGTCGAATCGGAGTCGTGAATATGTGAAGTGAATAAGTGACGTGAAAGATTATTTTTTTTAGAATTGATTACACTATAATAAGAAAAATTAAAAGCAATCTACGCTATTAAAATAAATGCACACAAAGAAAATTCAAATAAATGCAAATCCCGGGCTAATCCCGAGATTTATAAATCTATTAGTGAAACTATAAAGCTAAAATGCAAAGATTAAAAGCTAAGGGACTAAAACTGCAATTAAATAAAACTAATTTTATAAAAGAAAATTAAGAAAATATTTATAAAAACTAAAGGGACTTAAATTGTAAATTCGGAAAATTGTTTAAAACTAAAAATGTTTTGAAATAAAGACAGGGACTAAATTGTACTTTTTTGAAACTTGATTAAAACTAAAAACGTTTTTATAAAAGACAGGGACTAAGTCTGCTAATTACCAAACTTCTTTACAACTAAAAACTAACTAGCCCCGATTTTTAACTTCAACAGAAATTATAGGGACCAAAAGTGATATTATCCGAAACTCAAGAACACTTAGCCTAAAACAGAAAGTAAGCTCAATTAGTACTTTTCAAATGCTTGTAAATCTCTCAAAACTTAACCAATTTTGAAACCGAAAAATGTTTTGGAAAGCTGAGCAAGTAGAGATTACTAAATTTCAAAAAGCCTTATCACAAACCTTCAATTGCTAAACCAATTCGAAGCAAATACAGTCCACTAAATCATGAATATGCAGCAAACTTTTAGTTGGCATACTTGAGACAACTTTTGGTGACAGATGAAGATGACTAGATGTTATTGTAACCACTTGATACTAATAGCACAAGAACTAAGCTAGGTTAACAACTAAGAAACAAATTATCAAGCAAAATTACACACCAATGATCATTCAAATTGATCCATGAAAACAGCAACTGAAAACAACATGCAACAAACTTAAAAACAGGTTCCTGCACTTATGTAGTTGTGACAGCAGAAACAAAATGGCGCAAAAGGGTGTGCAAACATGACTCTAACCAATCCAACTTTCAAACCTCTTTTAACCACTTATGGTAACTCAAAAAGTTCCAAAATAAAAATACCAAAAAGCTCAGCTGCTGATCAAACAAACATCCTCTAAATCAGCTTATACAACTTTTAACTAAAGCTATTCTATTCTAAGTCTAAGATTTAAAAATCTAAGATATAATAACTCTAATAGGCAGAAAAAGAAAAACGAAAACAGAGAAAAATTAAACTGATAAGAATAAGCAGATTATTTCAATAAGCTACTAAATAGAACTTGACTTACACCCTAGCCTAGCTGAATTACTGTCTCAGGAACACAATAATACCCAGGCTATAAAGCCAATATCAAACCCCATATCCAGCTCCTTTTAGCTTATCCAGCTTAACACCACGGCTTATTTTTCCCCTCCGTTGACTTTTGTTGACTATATTTTTGACTTTTTGAATTTGTTGTGCAAACATGGAATGAAGCTCAACAAAAGCTTACACTAAGCTAGCAAGCTTATATAAGCTTTTAAAACTAGAAAACAACTTAATAAAAAGCTGATAATATATTTTTTTTTTAAATTGATGATCAGAAATTAAATTCAACAAAAACTAAATAACCGAACTCAGTATCAATCAACTGTAACAACAATTAAAACATTAAAGTGAAAACTTTCATTAATTCAAATTAAAAATTACAAAGGAAATCTCTGAAACAGACTTTAGAAATTTAAACAGACTTAAGAAAATTACAATGAATACTAAGAAAACATTTTGACAGCATAACTTTGCAAAATAAAAATTACACACGAAAATGGGGAATAACCCTCCTCTATTTATAGGCTAAACCGAACCTTCTGGGCTATGCCACGTTGGCGATCCTCGTGCTTCTTAACTCCATATCCACCCTTAGATCATCTTGAGCATCATCAAAACGTTCTTGACCCTTAGATCACATTTAGTGAGGTGTTCGAACCAATAGCAAGCCGCCATCTGTCCCATCCGTGTGTTTCTTCTGATATCTGACATGCTCTGACATTCTAGAAGCCCCAATGATTGACTATTATACCCTTAATTGCCGTAATTTTGAGGGTTGGGAATTAGGGTTCATGGTGAATAGTAAAAATTGGAATTTGGGGGTGAATATGGGCGGGGATAAGAGAGAGAGAGGTAAGGTGTGTTATTTTTTTCTTTTGACTTAACTTTTGAGTATTTGACTGAGTGGTTTATTTAAGAAAAATGGATCGGGTGAGTATTTTATGAATCGGGTCAAGAGATTTAAGGCTGGGCCGGTGGGTTTTAAAACGTGGGCTGTGGATTAGATAAATGGTGGGTTGGACTTGTATTTAAAGTTGGGTATGGTTTAGTTATTTTTGGATAAATTGTGCATTGGGTAAGTGTGAAAAGGATTTATAATTTCAAGGGACCAATTGTGTTAATTGCTGAAAATCAAGGGACCTTTGCTGCCATTTTTTATAAAGATGATCCAAGGGTTGGAGTTGACAATCTTTGATAGTGGGAGGACCTTGGATGCCTTTTTGACCATTTTCTTTGTTCCCGGTTCCGGTTCTGAGCCTTTCCGTATCTCGTGCTCGTTTTCTTGATTTTCTTGTGTCTTTTGTCGGTTTTCACGATATCCATCCCTGCACATACAAAAACACAAAAACACAATATCTTTTGGCATTTTGGTCGGGTTTTTGGTCTTTTTGGTCCGGTTTTGGTTAAAAAAAGGTATGTGTTTAAGCACATACCAGTAGGTAGTTGGTGGTCTTTTTGTGATCATAGTTAGTAGCAGGAGGCATGGTTTTTCCTAGACATATAATTAAAGTTAGAATCACATAATATATACATATGTGTCTGAATGAGAATA
This sequence comes from Artemisia tridentata subsp. tridentata, assembly GCA_021014915.2. Taxonomy (NCBI): domain Eukaryota; kingdom Viridiplantae; phylum Streptophyta; class Magnoliopsida; order Asterales; family Asteraceae; genus Artemisia; species Artemisia tridentata. The sequence goes on along the minus strand of CP139501.1, from coordinate 318,735,985 downwards.
ATGTGGAGTATGATTATCTCGACTCTTTTGAAGCAAAGATTTTTGTAGTAAAATATGAGATAATCCAAACACTCCTGATCCGAAAATATATGTGGATTATAACGTTTTTGATTTTTTATGAACAATGATTTAAAAGGATTTTTTCCTAGTTGTAAAAAAATTAATCTCAATGGAGTATTTGATTATTATTGTAGTGTCTAATTGAAAACATGATTTTTGAAGTGCCTCATTATTTTTGATAATCCCTAATTTAATTTAGTGCAACCTATATGAATTCTAGACACAAATAAGAGATTGAGATGGATTAGGGTACTTACAATGATCGATTAGGAATGAGTTAATTGTGGCGAATGAAATATTTGAGCTTTGGGATGATAAGGGTCATCAACAAATTGGTTTTGGTGTGGTTAGTGGGTGTAATGAACAGTAAAAAGTGTCTGTTTATTGAGAATTAGTCTCAACAAAGCACGGATCCGGCGGATCCAAAACAAGGGTTCCGCCCTTGTTGTCGATTGGATCCGCAGGATCAGAATGTATGTTTGTTTATTTTTGTTTTAGTTTGGACTAGGATTTGAACAATTGTTTTAACTACTTTCTAGGTTTCAATAAACCATAGACAAAAGTAGGATTCTTTCTTGAGAGGATTATCAATGTTTATCTTTTGAGAAACTTTCTCAAATCGAGATCTAAACATTGTTTAATACGAAAAATGATGATGGAGAGCTAAACTTTTGCTGGGATGAACAGTTGCAATGATGTTGCAACAGAGAAAAAGGTTATGGAGGTCAACAAACTAGACCACGAGAGTTTTCTCCACACTTTTGCCTTAAAGTGGCAAGGACTGTTTGTTTCTTAGTAAATCATCATGTGATACAATGTCTCACATTAGTACACACATTATTTGAACTATTCCTATATCTCTAATTACCGGGAAGATCATATACTATGGTTTCTACACCTGTTCCTTTGGGATGTTTCTTAAGTTCCTAAATAGTTTCAAGTTGGAATCATTTTGTAGATGAAGATAATGTTTGGAGTACTACCTATGGAATAAAGTATTCTATCTAATGCATCTCTATGTTTAGGATCATCTTATGATTTTACTATTTTTATCCTTAGTGAGTCTGGTTTAGGAGAACGTGAGTGTTATTCAAATGGTTTCCAGTCTACAATTTTGTTATGCATATCTTGATAATTTGTTTTGGAGACTATGTCATCCTAATAGTACATGATCCTTCTTAGTAATGAGTGTTCTCTACTAAGTTAGTTGTGTACTTGATCATTCCAAACTTTTGATACCAGCTTAAGTTTGAGATCACGGCAATACCAAGAGAACATGCCATATACTTATCCTATTTTACCTAAGTATTGAAGCTATATTGTTGAGATATGATCCAAGTTAAATCTATACTTGTCTTTAGGAGTTTTAATCTAATTTTATGTCATAAAGATTTAAGAACCTTTTTCTACTCATCATGTTAATTTTCAAATACTATATTAATAACTGATGCGTGGTTTTGCAACCTTACAACAGGTTTTACCTCTCGAGGGATCTCAAGAGGCTTACAACCCCACCAGGCAGTGTACCTGACCGATGTAGTATAGTGTAGTGGTAAGTACGGGGGATTGATCGTTCTCCACAGGGAATAGTGTTCGTTAGGTATGAAAAACTACTCTAATAGGTCTAAGGGTTGAGGAAGATTCTTTTTTTTTTTTTTATATGTTTTTATATTTTTATGAAAGCAAGTAAAATCTCGGTTTTGAAAGAGTGGGCGGAATTAGTTGCTAGTCAACTAACCCAAAATTACTACGGATGCAAATAAAATAAAATAACAAAAATGAAAATGTGGGTGAGAAACTTATGTGTAGAGAAATGTGTTTACTTAGTTTTCCTTACTCCCTAACTATCTTTTACCGGTTAATTAGTGTGTATTAGTCGCGTGGATGACGGGTGTATTCCTTAATACCATTCGTGGGGTGGCGTACTTACTTCCCCAACTCTACAAGCTCCTACTTCACTCCTATGTCGAGCCGGCTAGGAAGCTCCTAACATGGGATCACTAGAATTCGCTTGTGCATTAAATACAACCATAAAAACCTTTAGTACGCATTTGGTTCATGTTTCTTAAGACGTTCAAGCAAGTTACCGAATAGGAAGTTAGCCAGTTTTCTTAAGCCTAACATAGATAAACAATCATCCAATACAACTAACAACACACTAATAACCAATAATCAATAGCTAGGTTTCATTAGATCTAAGCAAACACAAGATAAATTTAGCCTAACATGTTAATCAAAAGACAAGAATAAGATAAAATCAAACAACACATAGACATATTGAATGATTAATTGATAACTTATCTTCAATGTAACATGGAAGATCTCAAGGCAAAAAGCCTTGAAAAAGTAGCTAAAATCGTCTTAGGGTTTTCTCCCAAAATTCCACACACTAAGCTCTCTCTAATGACAAAAAATTAGAAAACTATATATAGTTTTTTGGATCTGACGGCGTCACCTTATGGAGTGTGACGCCGTCACCTCGCCGCTTTTAGGGTTCCCGGATGACCTTCTTGACGCCGTCCCTCTTTAGCTCTTCAAAAATCCATTCTGGCTTATCAAGGCTTGACGCCGTCAGCTCGTGAACGTGACGCCGTCCCCTTATGATTTAAGCCGTGACGCCCTTGATCAAGTTAAAGCGTGACGCCGTCAGAATTCACATGCTATTTTCACTGGCCTATCATGAGTAAATTTCACGTCCACTTTTTCTTGCCAAAGCATGACGCCGTCCAGAGTAAATTGTGACGCCGTCAAGAGTAACTTTTAGCCGATTTTTGAGACTTTGTCGTTTTCTTCACTTTTATGCTCCAAAAACGTCCAAAATGCCTCCTTTTCCAGATTTCTCCTCAAAAGTACCTAAAATGACAAAAGGAACGATTTAGGGCGATATTTGATCAAATAAATACGATTTAGGGCTTAAATGACCCCTTAAAAGCGGTACACTTTTCGCTTCATCAAATACCCTTACACTTGAGATTTGCTTGTCCTCAAGCAAATGCGCTTTTATTCTAATCAAAATACAAGTTGGGGGTCATTTAATGCAAACATAAAAGTAATTACAACAAATATTCGTTCCACTTCAATCATAATAAGCACGGAGATTACAAACTAGCACCTCACAAGTAGTGTTTAGATACTCACATCTCTCAAGTGTCATCAAAATAAATCTCATAAATGAAAACGGATAATATCTCTCACTACCTGTCATAGCAAATAGATTACCATAGGCTTGGGAAAGGATCGATAACCTCCTCCACTAGGCGTAAGCACCTAAGATAAACTATCAAAGAGGGCTTTTAAATGGGTTATAACGTTAGGTGTAGGGAAAAGGAAAACACGGTTTTGTTGGATAAAGGATGTTTTACTGGTGGCTAGTTAAAAATCTTGATCAATTACATGTACTATACAATGTTGCTAAGCCAAGACTAGACTCGATCTTAAGCTAAAAACAAAATAACAAAAACATAAAACAAACATAAAATGAAACGGGATGGTAGTCCGTATGTTTTTTCTACTTTTTCTTTTTCTCATTTTTTTTGTATTTTTCTTGATTTTTCGATTTTTTTTTTTTTTTTTTTTTTTTTTTTTTTTTGACATACACTCTTGCCCTACCATCCAAAATAATACATCATAGGGGCATTGCATTCCCCTTACACATGAACTTTTACATAACTTTACAAATAACTATTCTAATGACTCGAATTAAGATAATTGAAAAACTTGGAGTACTTTTAAAACATTTAGCACATATGGGGGTAATAAATGATGTTCATCCCCATTACTCCATTACACTAGTACTTTACCCATGAGTCCCAATCGTCCCAAAACAATATGTACAAGGATATGACTCGACTTAGCAACCATGTAATCAACTAGATAATTAACTTGGGTTTAAACAAATGTTGTCACAATAATGCACTAAAAATGAGTGCATACAAGGTAGGCTAAGGCGATTTGGGTGTACATTTAAGTGGGGTGTAACAAATTCTTCCTTTAAGTAAAATGCTTAAAAAGGTCGAAACGAAAAGATAGGCTCTGAGGGGTGTACTAGGGGTATCGTGTACTAAGAATGAGTACAACGCAAAGGGTGTGGGAGAATTACTTGACCAATGTAGCCAATGTAATTATAACAAAAACACAGGTGTAAAACAATGGGTTAATCCTAATGCCTCTTATCATGTAGTAAATCTAACTACACGAATGTAGTCTCACTTGTGGCCTCGGAATGGTCCTAACGCAAGTTCTAGAATCTAAGTGCTACCGGTAACACATCATAGCATAAATGCTTTTCCTACCAATTCTAGGGGTGAACCTCACATATTTGGGGTGGAAAATTTTTTAGTGGTACGGTTTTTTGTGCTAGTCATATAACTCCTATCCGTGAGACGCTCATTAAGATCAAAGTTTCACTCCTAAGTGTTGTAAAAAATTTTAAATTTGGCACTAAAATTACCCTAACAAGTATTTCTCTCAGTTTTATTACACATCTACTATTAAACAAACAAAAATCAAGCGCAATGGCATTCTCTAAAATCGTACTTTTACCCCCCTTACACTTAAGATGAACATTGTCCCCAATGTTCAAATAACAAGATGTAAAAGCATAAAGTAAAAGAATGAAATCAAATACTCCCCTGATTCGCTCGGTGGATAATGAAATTACACGGTTAAATCTTCCTCCAAAGTAATGTAGAAGCTCCATGACTAATGCATCGCCACAAGCTTGATCCAAAAACATCTCCTTGTCCAAAATAACCTGTTAAACCTGAGAAAACAAACACGAAAACCTGCATAACATCGGCGGGAAAAATCTATATATAAGGATATAATGCTTGTGGAATGATAATTTTGCAGATTCCTGGAGATTATAAGTTGGAGATTTTAATAAAAACTTTTTAAAAACAAAACTTTTAAAAATTTCTGGAAATTAAATCTGACGCCGTCAGGTTATAAACCCTGACGCCGTCAGAAATGACCTGACAAAAATTTTCATTTTAAGTTTTCGGAAAATTTCTGGAAAAACCTTTACCTTACTTCCTGGAAATCCTGCAAAACATCATTATGACTCGATACAAGAATTTGACTCAAACAAACACTAATATGTATGTTAATTTATTATTATTACGATTCATGTTAATTTGTGTTCTAATAAACCTATTTAGATTTCCCTTACACTTATCTTTTGCAAAATACCTTTATATGTAGTTAAGACGAAGTTAAAAACAACATAAAGCATTTTCACAATTTACTTTTGAACATGAATCAATACTAATAAAAATTAAACACACATACGGAAACAAATAAAATCAAACAAACAAATAAATAAACACACAAAGCAAATAAAACAAATAAAGCTTGGGTCGCCTCCCCGGCAATGGCGCCAAAAACTTGATGCGTGGTTTTGTAACCTTACAACAGGTTTTACCTCTCGAGGGATCTCAAGAGGCTTACAACCCCACCAGGCAGTGTACCTGACCGATGTAGTATAGTGTAGTGGTAAGTACGGGGGATTGATCGTTCTCCACAGGGAATAGTGTTCGTTAGGTATGAAAAGCTACTCTAATAGGTCTAAGGGTTGAGGAAGATTCTTTTTTTTTTTTTTTATGTTTTTATATTTTTATGAAAGCAAGTAAAATCTCGGTTTTGAAAGAGTGGGCGGAATTAGTTGCTAGTCAACTAACCCAAAATTACTACGGATGCAAATAAAATAAAATAACAAAAATGAAAATGTGGGTGAGAAACTTATGTGTAGAGAAATGTGTTTACTTAGTTTTCCTTACTCCCTAACTATCTTTTACCAGTTAATTAGTGTGTATTAGTCGCGTGGATGACGGGTGTATTCCTTAATACCATTCGTGGGGTGGCGTACTTACTTCCCCAACTCTACAAGCTCCTACTTCACTCCTATGTCGAGCCGGCTAGGAAGCTCCTAACATGGGATCACTAGAATTCGCTTGTGCATTAAATACAACCATAAAAACCTTTAGTACGCATTTGGTTCATGTTTCTTAAGACGTTCAAGCAAGTTACCGAATAGGAAGTTAGCCAGTTTTCTTAAGCCTAACATAGATAAACAATCATCCAATACAACTAACAACACACTAATAACCAATAATCAATAGCTAGGTTTCATTAGATCTAAGCAAACACAAGATAAATTTAGCCTAACATGTTAATCAAAAGACAAGAATAAGATAAAATCAAACAACACATAGACATATTGAATGATTAATTGATAACTTATCTTCAATGTAACATGGAAGATCTCAAGGCAAAAAGCCTTGAAAAAGTAGCTAAAATCGTCTTAGGGTTTTCTCCCAAAATTCCACACACTAAGCTCTCTCTAATGACAAAAAATTAGAAAACTATATATAGTTTTTTGGATCTGACGGCGTCACCTTATGGAGTGTGACGCCGTCACCTCGCCGCTTTTAGGGTTCCCGGATGACCTTCTTGACGCCGTCCCTCTTTAGCTCTTCAAAAATCCATTCTGGCTTATCAAGGCTTGACGCCGTCAGCTCGTGAACGTGACGCCGTCCCCTTATGATTTAAGCCGTGACGCCCTTGATCAAGTTAAAGCGTGACGCCGTCAGAATTCACATGCTATTTTCACTGGCCTATCATGAGTAAATTTCACGTCCACTTTTTCTTGCCAAAGCATGACGCCGTCCAGAGTAAATTGTGACGCCGTCAAGAGTAACTTTTAGCCGATTTTTGAGACTTTGTCGTTTTCTTCACTTTTATGCTCCAAAAAACATCCAAAATGCCTCCTTTTCCAGATTTCTCCTCAAAAGTACCTAAAATGACAAAAGGAACGATTTAGGGCGATATTTGATCAAATAAATACGATTTAGGGCTTAAATGACCCCTTAAAAGCGGTACACTTTTCGCTTCGTCAATAACTTATGTTAAGTGAGCATGAAATCAGAATTATCTATGAGAGCAATTATCATGAGGAGTTATGAGGAACCGTACCTTTTTCCAATGATTGTTTCTAAGAATGTTATTGAACAAAATACAACTTCTGTTGAACACATTGTGGATCTAATCCTTTCTTTCAAGCATACCTAATGAAAGCTCAAGTATTTGGTCCCCAATATCTCATGGGTCCATTTGGGTTAATCAAAAATATTACCAAGGTTCACTAATATCTTGGAGGTAGTCAAATGGGATTTCTTTATATAATGAAGTGTCTACTGTCGTTTTAACTTCATTCTTATCTTTTCTTCTAATTGGATTAGTGTTAGGCTTTCTAGACATCTTAACAGGTTCAATACTATTTAAGGTTTGACTTTTCTGTACTGTACCTACGGATCCTTTGGTTATAACGTGCGGATCCAAAGTTTTGGATCCGTGGGATCCGTGGGTCACTGACTCAGTTGATGTAGTCTTATTTTCTTTTGTCATTTGAATCTGAAAAGCATTTAAGTGTCCATTATTCATGAAATCTGGCTTGAAACTACCATAAGGTATTTTTAGTAACCTCATTGTATCATTTGTAGAGTTTATGTGTTTATCGAATCTTTTAAAAACGGATTCTTGTTTTATAAGATTCTCTTGGGTAAACTTTAGTATTTCTAATTCATGTTTTAGTTCATGACATAAGACACATGTTTTAGTACTTTTACCTTTTTTCTAATCCTATGACTTTTTCTTTTAATTGATGAATTTTATTTTCTAAAAGTTCCTTTTTGGTTTTCAAGAACTTATTTTTACTTATGATTTTTAGAATAATTTTACATAATTTGTTATATTCTATATCTAACATGTTATCATTTATAAAAGAGTATGACGAGTCAGAAAGTACCTCTTCTGTGTCATTGGCCATGAGAGCAACTTCGTTGATCTTTGGTTTGTTGTTCTTATCTTTACAATCTCCTAATTGAGATTTGTTCTTTGGAGGCTTTGGACAATTTCTTATCAAGTGACTAGAATTCCTGCATCTAAAACACTTCCTATGGTTCTTTGACTTCACACAAGTCTCAAAATGATTTTTCCTGTCTATAAAATTGTTTGGTTCAAGAAGTGATGGTTTTTGCATAGATTGCCCTTCTTTAAAGTTTACAAAATCCATTTGATCGTTTCAAGTTTTAAAATACAATATATTTTAAATTTCTTGAGTAACACCGCTCTGGTACCAATTGTGAAAAACTAGAAGGGGGGGTTGAATAGTTTTGCCGTTTAAAATTAAATTGAACCGTTTTGTAACTTATGTGAAATCAATGAAACTGTACACACAAAAATAATCAAACAATATACCCAAGAAGTAAAGAGAGAAATGATCAAACCACATAACACAGATGTTTATAGTGGTTCGGCTACAAGGACTCTTTTCCTTGCCCTACTCCACTTCCCCGAGTCTTTAACTCGAGAGTTATCCTTCACTAAGAAACAAACTCCCTTCTAGGTGGAGAAAACCTTTACACATCGCTTACTTCCTTTTCCGGTACTAAGCTAAACACCGGGTTCTATTTCAAGGTAGAACCAACCTAACATCGCCTATACAATTACCGACACTAAGCTAGATGTCGAGTTCTTTACAAGGGTACAACCACTCCCGTTTGGTTCTTTCACAAGGGTACAACCACTCCCTACACTCTTTGTGTTTTGAGGACTAAAACACTAACCACACTCACTGAGATAAATGATACAAGTAATGATGTGTGAACTACAACTATATCACACAGTAACTATGCTAAAGGTTTACACTTCTGTGTTGAACCTTGATGCTTAATCTCCTTTGCTACAAAAGGAAAGATTAATGAAATGAATGAATGATAAATGTTAGATGATATGTAAATGAATGAGTATGAATGTTAGGCTCTATGAGTGATTGTGTGTCCAAATGATCATCTTGCTATTTATAGGCAAGCTGGTGAACAGCCGGCGGATCCGGCGGATCCCATAAAAGGGATCCGTCCTTTATGTCGATTGGATCCGCCAACTTGACAGCAACATGACAGCTAATAGTTTTGGAAATCTTTCCAAATCCAGCTGTATCCTCCACACCTTTGTCATGTCATATCAAAATCTTCCAAAGTCAATTATCTTGCTTGAAGATCTAGCCAAGATATTATGTATGATGCATGCCATGATGTCATTGTATCATTTTAAAAATAAAGTTTTCTTTTAAGGAAATAAACTAGTAGATGTGTGAAATGTAATTCTAAGTAAACTTGTGAAATGTAAAATGTGTTTTAAAGAGACTTTAGCTAGCATTTATAATTTGCTAAAGGATATACTTTGTAATTGTCATTAACAAAACTAAGTAAAGATCGTAAAATATAAATAACGTTTTTAGGACGGTATTTGTATTAACAAATACAAAAGTGATTAACTTGCTAGCTGAGTTGTTTTGCAACCTAGGGGTGGCAATTTCTGACACGATCCGAAACCCGACCTGAGACCGACACGAAAATTAGCAGGTAAGGGTTGAGACTAAATAGGTTTCAGGTCGGTTTTGGGTCGACCTGATTGACCCGTTTATTAAACGGGTCAGGTTCGGGTTGAAGGTTTCTGACCCGCGAACCCACTAACCCGAACCCGTTAACCAATTAACCCGAATTAACCCGCTAACCCGAAACCCGACCTGAGACCGACCCGAAAATTAGCAGGTTAGGGTTGAGACTAAATAGGTTTCAGGTCGGTTTTGGGTCGACCTGATTGACCCGTTTATTGAACGGGGCAGGTTCGGGTTGAAGGTTTCTGACCCGCGAACCCGATAACCCGAACCCGTGAACCCGAACCCGACCCGAATTGCCACCCCTATTGCAACCTATCATTATCGAAACCCCTTTTTTTCATGTTTCATCATAATATGTATCATATTTATGCCATGGTGTAACACGCGAGAAACTGCTTCTTTATTTAAACTCATAGTGAAATTAATATATAAATGGTGTAGTAAAAGAAAAATAAATTCACCTTTTACTTTAAACAATGTTTTAATATTTGAAGTTTCTTTCCTAATATAAAAAGAAGAGTAAATTGCAAAAATCGTCCTTGTGGTTTGGCCAAATTTCACGTTTCGTCCTTATGGTTCATTAAGTGCAAAGATCGTCCTTATTTTGCACGGTTACGTGCACTTTTGGTCCTACATCATTGCAAAAATCGTCCTTGTGGTTTGTCAAATTTCATAGTTGAATGACCAAAAGTGCACGTAACAGTGCAAAATAAGGACGATTTTTGCACTTATTGAACCACAAGGATGAAACGTGCAATTTAGCCAAACCACAAGGACTATTTTTGCAATTTACTCTCAAAAGAAACTCTAACTATGATTGAACATGACGCATTCTTGCATTAAAGATACAAAGGATAAAATGTACAGTAGATGCATAAAAACTTTTTGTACATTGGATGCCAAACATGCAACCTAAGCTAGATAGAAGAAATAGTACTCTTTATAATCTATGACAATGGCTTCAATAAATAATACAAGGGCCCCTATAGGGGGTGTTTTCAATCAGTGCATACATCGGGCGGTTGCACCGTGTAACACCCCCAAATTTGGTTGGTGGCAGCGGAAAAGTAATTTGGGTGTTACGGTGAGGATCGAAGTTTAAATCTCAGAAAACGGCCCGGAAAGGGCGTTTTGAAAGTTATATGTCATTCAAAATAATATTTTTGATACAAAGGTAAATCATTTGATTTGAAAATCCCATAAAAGAATGTGATGATTCGGAAGGAATGACATATTTGATTTTACACCATTTAAGTTATCAGAGTAAAAGATGCCCGCTCCGTGTCTTGTCCTGCTCCGTTAATTACCTGAGATAAACATGCTTAAAACGTCAACACAATGGTTGGTGAGTTCGTGGAGTTTAATGGAAAATAACTTAATTCAATAAGTTTCAAGAATGTTATGATGATATTCGAAATGAGTATAAATACAAGTAAGCCGTGGCGTTCAATAGTTTCAAGAAATTCGAGTAGTATACAGTAATAGTCGAAATGAATACTAGTACTTCCTGAAGTAAATATCAAGTTGTGTTGAGTAGGAATTCACAAGTAAATCACGTATGAATTCAAGAGATCATAAATTTCAAGTTATAAATAAAAATGAGCTACGTTGATATACGCTCGACGTGAAGTATCGGTCAACTTTTTAAAGTAACGATATACTAAGCATTTTGGCTGTCTCTAATAGAATTCACAATTTAATCACATATGATAACAGTCAAAGTTCAAGTACGGGATTCATAATCATAACACGTAGTGAAATAATAATCTAATGTCTGAAGTCTATCAGTGTAAAGTGGTGGTCTTCTAAATACAGCTGTATCTTAGGATATATATGAAACATTCATATATTCATAAAGTTATATTGCCCTAAGCCTCATGACACGCAAAACGTTAACAGAGTACCGTAATACGGCGGAGTCCCACCAGGGTCACTGATGGGTTTTTATGGCCCTCGTGTTAATAGGTACTTGCCAACTCCTATTTTTCTCAAATATAGTGCATCGCGACTAAATACGACTAACCATATAGGCATTCCGTCACAGTATTTAGTGGGATAGGTCGTCAGCCTCTAACAGGTTTCGAAGCTGTTCACTATATTCGCGCTCACCGCAGTGATTAATGGCTCATGATAAAGGGACTTTCGGCAATAAAGTGTGCTTAGGCAATATATGTGAATCATGCGTAATTTTAGTATTGGCAATTATTTATAGTGAAATGTAGAAATATTATAATAAGTAACAGTTCATTCATTTGTCACATGAATGCATACAGTAAGTTTCAGTATCATGTTACATCAAGTAGCTTAAAAATATTATCTTCCATGTTCCGTGTTTAAGCTAAACAGACAATTTGCACATATAATGAGCATGTATTCCTTTCAAGTATAGTTCAAGCATGTAGAGCATAGTTGATGATTTTGAGTAAATCATAAAATATTTCAAGTAATATAAAACAGTTAAAGCATGTATCTCCCCCAAAAGAGTTATTAAAAACAAGTGTGAAAAGTAGGGGCCACGACTCACCTTAGCCACAGCAAGCAAAGATCACACTGACATGACTGGCATCTAGAGCATATTACAACAGTCTCATACAGCAACGACGGTACACAACCTAATAATATGTATACAGTTATCTCAAAACACGTCTAGCATAATAATAAAGTCTATAAAAGATAAAGTGTCATAGTTTTCGTGGATTATTCAGTTTTCCAAAACTTGTCAAAAGCTTAGTTTAAATGTTTCATGTAGTGTGGTAAGAAGACCTAGACTCGACTTACAACTCACGCCAAAAAGAATAGACATTAACTAATTCAAGAGGATACTGACGAGAACTCTAACCAAAGATGACAACTTAGAAACTAGAGACAAACAAACACCTCAATTCAAATAATTATTTTGTACGTTTCAGCATTTACCCCATTATCCCCAAATAACTTGTATAAAAATATGCTTAACTAATAGTCTAGCTTTTTCTCGAGTCGTCGAGACTTGGGTTAATCAAAACTGAGATTACAGTATTTAATAAGTTTATGTCCCGTTATTATTCTTGTAACTATATGTTTTAGTTTTATTGAAGATTTTGGGTCCATTTCATGTCTCAAAGTATTCAATAAGTCCAATGTCTACGGTAGTAAGTCCGATAGCGTTCCACATCTGTCCAATGTCCAAGTATAATGATCAAATCCGTAGTCAAATCAAGGTCACAAGTATCAAGCCAATAGATCCCGTTAGTTTTGTAACTCACTACTCAAAATGTATTAATTTTAATTCTTATTATCCCCATTAAAATAAAGTTAGCCAAACACACCCTTGTGTTAAAATGATTAACAACAAACATGCACCCTTATTATTTTATGGGTTCCCTAGTCCTATGGATCAAACAAACTTAAATACCTTTAGTTGGGCTCAAGGCCCATGCGACAAACAAATAACCAAGCGCACCTTGCTTGGGTTTGAGGCCCAAATTCAACCGCACCCTGACTGGAAATAAACGAACCCTATATGGGTTGTCGAACAAAGAACACCACCCTAAGTTATATTTGTTCCACCAAATTATAACACTACTTATGACCAAATATTTAACCCAGATTCGCGACACACCCCAAAATGAATCCAAACTGAAATTGGTCCTACTCAACCGGATTTAATCATACACTCTACGAGGCTTTTTCTACTCGACCAAAACTCAAAACAACCCATAAGTAATCCATGACCTAACGACCATTTGCCGAGACCACTTTGGTCTCGGTTCACATTCTACAAACCAGACTGCACCCTCGTGGGTGGCTTGGTGAACCGAACATCACCCGACAAACAACAACAACTAAACTTGAATCGTGACAACATTCTTACCACCATTTTTAGCCGAATCTAACCTCACGAATAAGTTTCAAAATGACATTACATTCGGTTTTTAATCCATGTTTCAATCCGTTTACATCCCATGAAATCATTAACACTGGTATGTGCTTAAACACATACCATTTCTAGACCAAAACCGGACCCAAATAGACCAAAAACCCGACCAAAATGCCAAAAATATTGTGTTTTTGTGTTTTTATTTGTGCAGGCACGGATATCAAAGAAAAGGATAAAAAAAGACACAAGAAAACAAGAAAACGAGCACGGGATTCGGATTAGGCTCAGAACCGGACCCGGGAAAGACATGCTTGGTAAATTAGTCAAGAATCACCCTTAGATCATTTATGATAAAATGGCAAGATCAGTCCTTGAGAAATCAGAAAATACAAAGTTGGTCCCTAAAATTTCACCTTTTATCCGGATTTAAGATTGCACAATCCTAAAATCCAATTCCAAAACATAAAACAAGCCCAAGTGTTTAAATTCTTCGCCTAAAGCCAATCCACCCCAAATTATCCCACGACCCGAGCCCACCAAACCTTTAACCGACCCAACCCTTTTTACCAGTCAAACTCTTATAAGCAAATCGGGTCAAACAAAAATAAATAAACACAAACCCAACCCGCGTATTTCTTCCCCCTTTTACCCAGTTAACTATAACCTATGAACCCTAATTTCACCCGCCTAAATTTTACCATAATTAAGGGTAATTCGGTCAATGATTGGATCTTCTAGAAGTTCCTGACAAGGAGAATGACACATGGCAGCAGGCTATTGGACCAAACGCGTCACAAATTTAATCATACGGTAAAGAATGAAGGAGTGATGAAAAGGAATGATCTAAGGGTGATTAGGAGCTCAAGAGCACACGGATCGCCAAGGTGGCAAGACCTAGAAGCTTCACCCCGTGACTATAAATAGCCTCCTCAGCTCACGGATTCGATTGGTTAGGTTGTTAGTTAGGTCTTTAGGCTTAGGAGTAGGATAATTTAGTTTTAGTTTCTGCTTATTGTAATTTTTCCTCAGTTTATCAATCATTTTTGTATTCAGATTTTCAGTTTTAATTAAAGTCAATTCAGTCAAAAACCATTGTTCATCTGCTTATTTCTGCTTTAAGTACTTATTTCACTTTTCTGATGCTTAAGTTTACATTTGATAAATGAGTGTTAGTTTAATATCATCTGTTGTTAGTTTCTTTTATTATTGTTAAAAAATTAAAAAAAAAAAAAAAAAAAAAAAAAAAAAAAAAAAAAAAATTAAGTCAAAACAGCTTATTTTGTTTTTCAGCTTATTCTCCTTTTGAAAATCTCTTTTTCAGTTTAAAACTAGTTAATTGATTTTATTTTTATTTTTGGAAATTTGTTTTACAGCTTATTAAGTTCATTTTATTGGAGAAATTCAAAATTAGATCAGAATAGAGGTATTTGGCTTAATGTACTTCTGTGATAATACTGTTCATTTGCTATTGTGTTAAGATTGGTTAAGCTATGGTGACATAATTTAAGCTTAGATCAGTGTGAATTTTGAGGTTTAGAGTTAACTAGAATCAGTTGGTACTTATTTGATCTCTTGAATCTCAAAACTGCTTCTATAAGCTCAGCAAATAAGCTGATCTTGATTTGAGGTTTTAGTTGGTTTTACAAGTAGTTTGTAGGCCTTATAGTATTTTTGCAAAGTCTGGTTAGGATTGGAATAGTTTTAACTAGTTTGCGCCAAAAATAGCCCGCTGTGACAGACAAGGATCTGTGCAGTTTTGGTTTGTCTGCACTGCTGAATTAGGCTTCAATTAGGTGATCAATTGGTAGTTTCACATAGGGCTTTTTGGTTTTCTATAATCTCAGTAGTATAAGCAAGCTTTTGCCCACTTAAGTTTGAACATTAGAGCTTATACAGACTGCTTATCAGGCCTGCATAGTTAGGAGTTTAGAGCTTGTCTGCTGATTCTACTTAGGCTTGTTCTTTTGTTAGTAGACTTGCATTCTGAGTTTGATTGTGTAATCTGAGTAGTTTAGAGTTTTCTTAAGCATTTTACATGATCCCTAAGCTTCTAGCTTATTCTGTCTCACATGTGCTTATTCTAGTGCTTAGTGTAAACTGTTCATTGTTCCATTTGAATAATCAGGTGCAGCTTTTGGACTTAATTCAGTTTTTTTAGGCTTAATTGAGTACTGTGAACCTTCTATGTTAGTTTCATATAGTTTGGTTACAAGTGCTTATTAATAAGCACTTGTAATAAGCTGTTTTTAAGCCAAAAAGCACTTTTCAGCTGATTTTTCAAAAGTTTTTATTTCCAGTAGCTTCAAAATATTATTTTAGATCATCTGGTAAAATTTCAGATTTATTTGAGCACTTTTGCTATTTCTTTTTCATTTTAGTAGTTTTTAAATCATTTTAAATCACTTTTAATTCTTAATAAATCAGAAAATACAAAAATAATTTTCATTTTTATTTCAAAATTAGTTTTCAGAATTATTAGATTTTTCAAAAATATATTTGCATTTTTAAATTTGTTTTTCCGTTTACTTTCATTTTTAATCATTTTAAAAGCTTAAAAATAGTTTTTAATTCATAAAAAATTATTAAAAAGTCAAAAAAATATTTTCCTTTTTCCAAAAATTTTCTTTTATAATTTTTAATATAGGAAAATTATTTTCATATTTTTAGGTTTTAAATTTTACAAAATCATTTTTATTTACGTTTTATAATTCGTCGCGTAACATTTTTAAATTCAAATTTTCGTTTTTAAGTTTGCGTGCTTAGTTTAATTGTTACATTAGCATAATTAGTAGTTTTTATTTCATATTTCATTGTTAGTAGTGTAATCACAAAATCAATCACTCTTATTCACATTCACTACACGAATCACGTTCCGGGAACACAAATTCCATTCGATCTTCATCGGGACAAACGACTCGGGTTAACACATATTTCCACGTGTGTTTTCCTTGAACTATAATTGACACGAATCAAACACCCACAACAAACAAACAGCCTCTTAAACCGGATCTTACCACACGATATTAATTTCAAAGCACGTTTTTAAATTCGTTATAATAGTCACATGGTTAATCTTAAATCGATTCAAACCCGTTTTAATCCACGAAAACAAAAACATAACAGTAATAATAATCGGTTATATAAGAAAAATAACAATAATATCAAGGGGTTCTCTCGATTTTACCATGACGAGGAAGAGATACAGAGGAGGAGGAAGACGGTGGCGCTGTGACGATGCTGGTAGCGGCGTGCTAACGGCTGTGATGATATTCGAACCAAACAAACCAAATCTACCTTCGATCTATACGCGTTACATCAACAAACTTGGGTTGCCGGGAAAAACTTGCCGGTAAAATCATAAGTTACCGGAAAAAAAAAATAGATGCGGGTGGGTTATAGGCACGTGATGCATAGGGAAATGATGAGAAAAGTGAGAGGATTAAAGTGGTGGTGGGGGTGTAGTTGTGTGGCCGGCGGTGGTAGGGCGTTGGTCGGTTTTGAGGCCGGATAATTTTTGAGAGAGTGAGGTGAGAGATTAAGGAAATTTAGTTAGATCTACAGGTATATAAACAAAGGTGTGAAATGCGTGTTTATAAAAGGAATGTGTGGATACGTGTATGGATTAAATGATGGACAGATTTGTACATTACGTGTGTGGATTTGAGGAAGGACAGGTACGAGTATGGAATTCTTGGAGTATTGTACCGACATTCAAGAGTTTATTCAAAATATCCTAGAGGGTTTGGTAGATGTTTACCCAAAATATCATAGAGAGATATTTGTAGGTAGGTAGGAGGTTGAGTTGTAGTTTAATTAAATGGGGTTTGTGTAATGAAATATGTTTTGTATAAATAAATGTGGTTAGTGAAATATAAATGTGAGGTTTAGTAGTTTTAACTATAATGTGTAATTTGTGTAACGTAAATTTAGTGTGAATGGAGTTTTGTGAAACACTGAGTTTTCAAGGTACATGTCGCTATTTAATATATATGTTGTCAAAACGTAATGTGATAATAATAAAAGAAAAGTTTAAATTTCCCCGTAAAAATGGGTTTTGTTAAATGGTAACTCGAGGTTATTATTAATTAATGAGGATTATCATAACGGATTTTTGTGGGATCTTACAGTATCTACCCCTAAATTTTGAACTTCGTCCCGAAGTTCAGTTCGCGATAGGTGTTGAAAAATGTGATGTTCTGGGGTGAGAGATTGTGGAAAATGTTGTCAAGAGGTTTCTATCCGAAAATAGAGGAAACGAGATCTAATTAGATTTACTCATGCTAGATGGAATAAATTCGAATATTGGGTCAATTAATAAGTCTAAGGACTAGGAATGATGAAAATAACGGTCAGGAACTGTGGGAATTTAACGGCTATTGAACAGTGTATACTACCAATCATGTATTTGATAAACAGGTAAAGCATTTCTACCAGTAAGTAAATAGAGTTTCCCAGCAAAGGCGTTATAAATCCACTCAGTTTCAAAGCCCGTCCCATTCCAGGCTTGCAACCTGTGTGTTTACAACCCATTGCTAACATAGTCTCGAACAAGTATAAATGTGTATAGAAGTACGTATTATAAAATGATTTGGACTAAGACTAGAACTAGAACAGATATAGATGTATATAAAAATACGTATCACAGTATAAATAGGTCAAGTACTGATGCATTTCATAATTATGCTAGCAATTGTGTACATTATTCTTGTAGTTATCTACTTGAGGTACGCTCCGGACGAAGACTTTCAATATTTGGCGTGATTTTAGTGTTTGTCATTCCGTTGGTGATTGTAGCCCTTATCGTGGATATGGCGTATGGAAAATAAATAGTAGGAAGGTTGGAATAAATAGTTGTAATTTTAGCATTATCGTTGCTAGTCTTATCGTGATGTGCTAATTTCCGTGTATTCTAATAAAATTTCTTGCTAATTGCGCTTTTCATAAGTCTCTGTGAATTCTTAAGTTTCTAATGCTTGTACTTTTGTTAGTCTCTTATCATAAGAACGGTGGGTAATATGTGTAGGTATTTATTTGTGGTTGGTCAAATGTGACATTTATAAGCAATTTATCTTGTCTCAAGCTTTTTCTTTGGAATGGAAATTGTTATTAGGAAATCTGAAAGATAACTGTTTCATTCATGACATGATTCTTCCTAAATTAGACATAGTTGATCAGGCTATGTATAATTTGAGGACCAAATAATGTAATGCTTGGCTCAGTCACCGTGAGATTTATGCTTTTTCGAGAAGTTTTAGATGGTGTAAAACATGTTGTTTATGTAAAATGACGATATGATTGCTTTTTCAAAAGACGGTAGAAAATTTCTGTTCATGCTATGGTGATAAGTCAGAAATTTCTAGGGTGAACATAGGATATCCTCAGTATAAATTTAGGTTTTGGGTGAGAATTTCTTACAAAATGGTGATAATCTATTGTTTGGTCGAATATAATGCTCAATCAAATTTCCAAAATGGTGTCAGGATATTGTTACTTAATGACTATGAATGGAATAGAAATTAAACTAGACGTGGATTATGATTATTTTGGAAACATTACAAGGTAGAGTCTTCATTCGGTAGAAAGATAATTGTTACGCTTAAGTTACATCCATTGTGCCTAAAGTACATAAGGAAATACAACTGGGAAATTCTTAAACTAGGGTTTACTTATCCACAACAGGAATTTATCTTCTGCTTAAATTTGGGTGTTATCCTTGGAAGTTGTTAAGGTTCTAAAGAGTTTCAATTCTCTTCCACTGATCTTTTTGTCCTAAATGATATTCTAGGTTGGGCATTGATTCTTGTAGTGTCTCGCTTAACTTTTGATCTAGAAATCCTTGGGTAAAGGTGATGGTAGGTTTGGTCACTTCTTCTATATTTTTAAAATGAGTTGGTCTATAACTCGTGAAACTTTCATTGTTATGCTTACAAGACGCGGTCGTTTTCTTTTCTCCGGTTGTCCTATTGTTACTACTCGGATGAGCTAATGTAGTCGCCCCGAGTATCACAGCAACATTGTTGGTTACTAATTGCGGATAAATTCCAGGAGTCAGGGTTGTGGTTGGTGCGAGTAGGGTATTTGTACTGTTCATGCTGGTCATATTCTATTAATATCCCAAAAAATACGGATTTAAATCCACCTAATGGCCATGTTAGAATAATTCGAGTAACAAGGTATTTGTATACTAGTCTTAATAATGTGGTCACAATGTGAAACTTTAACCAGTTGTGAACCCTAAATCACGATGTGTCTGGGTAATGTCGTAGATAAATGCTTAATTCTTGGTATGGGATTGCTAGGGAACAAACTGTTTCATTCACAAAAGCCGAAGTTCAGAAATTTTCTCTTCATTCATCAAGTTTTCTTCCGAAATTTTGTCTTAGAGAATTCTATGGTCGTAGCCTAGTTATGGCAGGTATGAGGAATCGTAACAATCGTAGATGATATTGTAGTAAGTCTGGGTATAATTAATATAAACATCATAACATTAATAACTTGATCGATTGTTTTACCAAGCCAACGATACAAGGTCTTTTATTAATGTTCCATGCAGCAGGTTAATAAATCTCTGTTTTTCCTCATTGTAATGATTGCCATGTGGGAGTGTTTCTTAATATCTCTGACTGAAACCTCGTCAGTCTATCCTGAAAGTCCATCTTGTCGTATAAAAGGTCAGGTAGGGTGTCGTTGGTCATGAGTGGTGTTTTGTCAATGATGTTCTGGAGTGTATCAATCTGTTCTTTATGACGCTCCAATCGCGTCATGCTGGTGGGAGGAGTAGGTACGTGGGTAACTGTTGTCCTGAAGTTCTTTCCAGTCTCGAGGACTCGGGCTGAAGGAGTGAAAGCAGGCGGGAAATAGTAATTACGAGGGAGTCCTGAGAGGGTAAATTCTCTTTAGAAGTCAGCTTCTGTTGGTGAGGTGTAAACAAGTAAATCTGAGTGAGTAGTCTTAATGAGTAGTCGGGTCCAACCGACGGTGAAGGGAATGATGATACTAGTGGTGGTAAGGTATGGTGACATTATCCTGATCGCGTCTAGGGGTGAAATAAGGTGATAATGGTAGTATAATTGGTACTAAACATAGGTGTATCTTCTTAATAAGTCCATTGAGGTAGCTCCAAATTAGTGTCATAAAAGGTTCGGGCTCATAAGGTGCTAAAATCCTAACTTTTCTGTGTCGAGTTACCGGGGCATATGGGTGTGGTAGTTTAGTTAAAGGAGAATTTGTCTCGATCTCTTTTCAAATCGTTTCTTAGTGTGAATTTTGCCTAATCTCAAATGTTGTTGGACAACCAATCAACTATTCATCTGGATAAGACTCAACAGTTCTTCTAAGTTTCTGACGGAAGGGTGAGTGAATTGGTAAAATGAGAGTGGTATGTGAGTGAGTTCTGTATTAAGCCGATGTTGAGTTATTAGTGCATAAAGATATTCAATATTCGTAGTGATATGACAACAAGATGATGTATGAGTAGTACGAAGGGTAAGTTTGGTAATATCAACTGGTTTGGAAGATATTATACTGTAGTAGCCGAAAATAATAATTATAAGTATTTTGTACGTTAAGAGCGTAAAGGAAAGTGTGAAATAATACAGTGTGTAATGTGTGAAGAGTAATTATCAAGCATGTAAAGATTAGTGCAACATAATCTTAATAGGTAATGTATTGAGCACGGCAGTCTGCAGACACGGAGGGCGTAAAATGGTATGGTGTAAAATCATTCATTTTGAAAGTGTGGTTATAGTTCAATGTTTTAAAATGTTTGATTCTCTATAACCATAGGCTCTGATACCAAACTGTAACACCCCCAAATTTGGTTGGTGGCAGCGGAAAAGTAATTTGGGTGTTACGGTGAGGATCGAAGTTTAAATCTCAGAAAACGGCCCGGAAAGGGCGTTTTGAAAGTTATATGTCATTCAAAATAATATTTTTGATACAAAGGTAAATCATTTGATTTGAAAATCCCATAAAAGAATGTGATGATTCGGAAGGAATGACATATTTGATTTTACACCATTTAAGTTATCAGAGTAAAAGATGCCCGCTCCGTGTCTTGTCCTGCTCCGTTAATTACCTGAGATAAACATGCTTAAAACGTCAACACAATGGTTGGTGAGTTCGTGGAGTTTAATGGAAAATAACTTAATTCAATAAGTTTCAAGAATGTTATGATGATATTCGAAATGAGTATAAATACAAGTAAGCCGTGGCGTTCAATAGTTTCAAGAAATTCGAGTAGTATACAGTAATAGTCGAAATGAATACTAGTACTTCCTGAAGTAAATATCAAGTTGTGTTGAGTAGGAATTCACAAGTAAATCACGTATGAATTCAAGAGATCATAAATTTCAAGTTATAAATAAAAATGAGCTACGTTGATATACGCTCGACGTGAAGTATCGGTCAACTTTTTAAAGTAACGATATACTAAGCATTTTGGCTGTCTCTAATAGAATTCACAATTTAATCACATATGATAACAGTCAAAGTTCAAGTACGGGATTCATAATCATAACACGTAGTGAAATAATAATCTAATGTCTGAAGTCTATCAGTGTAAAGTGGTGGTCTTCTAAATACAGCTGTATCTTAGGATATATATGAAACATTCATATATTCATAAAGTTATATATTGCCCTAAGCCTCATGACACGCAAAACGTTAACAGAGTACCGTAATACGGCGGAGTCCCACCAGGGTCACTGATGGGTTTTTATGGCCCTCGTGTTAATAGGTACTTGCCAACTCCTATTTTTCTCAAATATAGTGCATCGCGACTAAATACGACTAACCATATAGGCATTCCGTCACAGTATTTAGTGGGATAGGTCGTCAGCCTCTAACAGGTTTCGAAGCTGTTCACTATATTCGCGCTCACCGCAGTGATTAATGGCTCATGATAAAGGGACTTTCGGCAATAAAGTGTGCTTAGGCAATATATGTGAATCATGCGTAATTTTAGTATTGGCAATTATTTATAGTGAAATGTAGAAATATTATAATAAGTAACAGTTCATTCATTTGTCACATGAATGCATACAGTAAGTTTCAGTATCATGTTACATCAAGTAGCTTAAAAATATTATCTTCCATGTTCCGTGTTTAAGCTAAACAGACAATTTGCACATATAATGAGCATGTATTCCTTTCAAGTATAGTTCAAGCATGTAGAGCATAGTTGATGATTTTGAGTAAATCATAAAATATTTCAAGTAATATAAAACAGTTAAAGCATGTATCTCCCCCAAAAGAGTTATTAAAAACAAGTGTGAAAAGTAGGGGCCACGACTCACCTTAGCCACAGCAAGCAAAGATCACACTGACATGACTGGCATCTAGAGCATATTACAACAGTCTCATACAGCAACGACGGTACAAAACCTAATATGTATACAGTTATCTCAAAACACGTCTAGCATAATAATAAAGTCTATAAAAGATAAAGTGTCATAGTTTTCGTGGATTATTCAGTTTTCCAAAACTTGTCAAAAGCTTAGTTTAAATGTTTCATGTAGTGTGGTAAGAAGACCTAGACTCGACTTACAACTCACGCCAAAAAGAATAGACATTAACTAATTCAAGAGGATACTGACGAGAACTCTAACCAAAGATGACAACTTAGAAACTAGAGACAAACAAACACCTCAATTCAAATAATTATTTTGTACGTTTCAGCATTTACCCCATTATCCCCAAATAACTTGTATAAAAATATGCTTAACTAATAGTCTAGCTTTTTCTCGAGTCGTCGAGACTTGGGTTAATCAAAACTGAGATTACAGTATTTAATAAGTTTATGTCCCGTTATTATTCTTGTAACTATATGTTTTAGTTTTATTGAAGATTTTGGGTCCATTTCATGTCTCAAAGTATTCAATAAGTCCAATGTCTACGGTAGTAAGTCCGATAGCGTTCCACATCTGTCCAATGTCCAAGTATAATGATCAAATCCGTAGTCAAATCAAGGTCACAAGTATCAAGCCAATAGATCCCGTTAGTTTTGTAACTCACTACTCAAAATGTATTAATTTTAATTCTTATTATCCCCATTAAAATAAAGTTAGCCAAACACACCCTTGTGTTAAAATGATTAACAACAAACATGCACCCTTATTATTTTATGGGTTCCCTAGTCCTATGGATCAAACAAACTTAAATACCTTTAGTTGGGCTCAAGGCCCATGCGACAAACAAATAACCAAGCGCACCTTGCTTGGGTTTGAGGCCCAAATTCAACCGCACCCTGACTGGAAATAAACGAACCCTATATGGGTTGTCGAACAAAGAACACCACCCTAAGTTATATTTGTTCCACCAAATTATAACACTACTTATGACCAAATATTTAACCCAGATTCGCGACACACCCCAAAATGAATCCAAACTGAAATTGGTCCTACTCAACCGGATTTAATCATACACTCTACGAGGCTTTTTCTACCCGACCAAAACTCAAAACAACCCATAAGTAATCCATGACCAAACGACCATTTGCCGAGACCACTTTGGTCTCGGTTCACATTCTACAAACCAGACTGCACCCTCGTGGGTGGCTTGGTGAACCGAACATCACCCGACAAACAACAACAACTAAACTTGAATCGTGACAACATTCTTACCACCATTTTTAGCCGAATCTAACCTCACGAATAAGTTTCAAAATGACATTACATTCGGTTTTTAATCCATGTTTCAATCCGTTTACATCCCATGAAATCATTAACACCCACAACAAACAAACAGCCTCTTAAACCGGATCTTACCACACGATATTAATTTCAAAGCACGTTTTTAAATTCGTTATAATAGTCACATGGTTAATCTTAAATCGATTCAAACCCGTTTTAATCCACGAAAACAAAAACATAACAGTAATAATAATCGGTTATATAAGAAAAATAACAATAATATCAAGGGGTTCTCTCGATTTTACCATGACGAGGAAGAGATACAGAGGAGGAGGAAGACGGTGGCGCTGTGACGATGCTGGTAGCGGCGTGCTAACGGATGTGATGATATTCGAACCAAACAAACCAAATCTACCTTCGATCTATACGCGTTACATCAACAAACTTGGGTTGCCGGGAAAAACTTGCCGGTAAAATCATAAGTTACCGGAAAAAAAAAATAGATGCGGGTGGGTTATAGGCACGTGATGCATAGGGAAATGATGAGAAAAGTGAGAGGATTAAAGTGGTGGTGGGGGTGTAGTTGTGTGGCCGGCGGTGGTAGGGCGTTGGTCGGTTTTGAGGCCGGATAATTTTTGAGAGAGTGAGGTGAGAGATGAAGGAAATTTAGTTAGATCTACAGGTATATAAACAAAGGTGTGAAATGCGTGTTTATAAAAGGAATGTGTGGATACGTGTATGGATTAAATGATGGACAGATTTGTACATTACGTGTGTGGATTTGAGGAAGGACAGGTACGAGTATGGAATTCTTGGAGTATTGTACCGACATTCAAGAGTTTATTCAAAATATCCTAGAGGGTTTGGTAGATGTTTACCCAAAATATCATAGAGAGATATTTGTAGGTAGGTAGGAGGTTGAGTTGTAGTTTAATTAAATGGGGTTTGTGTAATGAAATATGTTTTGTATAAATAAATGTGGTTAGTGAAATATAAATGTGAGGTTTAGTAGTTTTAACTATAATGTGTAATTTGTGTAACGTAAATTTAGTGTGAATGGAGTTTTGTGAAATACTGAGTTTTCAAGGTACATGTCGCTATTTAATATATATGTTGTCAAAACGTAATGTGATAATAATAAAAGAAAAGTTTAAATTTCCCCGTAAAAATGGGTTTTGTTAAATGGTAACTCGAGGTTATTATTAATTAATGAGGATTATCATAACGGATTTTTGTGGGATCTTACAGACCGTGTGCATCGCGATGTTGTAATGTGTGCTTCGTGATTTGTACGGTTGATCTATAGGGAGGGTCTAAATAACACAACCCTTTCTAAACAAGCTCTTATGTGTTAGAATCTTGTTGGAACCGAACCTTCAACAAACATGGAAACTAGCAACACTTTGGAAAGTCGATACAAGAACAAGCACCAAAAGGAAATTAAAATTGATCTAACAATGCCAAAGAAAATTAAGATTTCTTTCGATAAAAGATTTAAAAGGGTTGTATTAGGGGTACACCCCTTAATATGTGGGGCCCTCCTATTTTGGTCAAATTGTACAATCCGTAAAGCAGAAAGTGCAAGCGGCGGCAACATCCAATGATTGAAACACCCCCTACAGGGGGTGTTAGGATAACATCACCCGATTTAAAATTGGAAGATTGGCGAGACTTTTCAATCACGGGTTGATATGGGTATTCAAATGGGGTGATGTTATCCTAACACCCCTTGTAGGGGGTGTTTCAATGATTGGATGGTGCCGACACTTGTACTGTCTGCTTTACGGATTGTACAATTTGACCAGAATAGGGGGACTCCATATAGTAGAGGGTGTAACCCTAACACAACCCATTCAAATGTGGCAAAAATAAAAGTACACCACCTTTTTCTGAAGTTGGCAAAAGTAAAAGTACATTAAGGTTTCGTTTTTTAAAATATGAAGACCCTCTTAGACCATGTGTAATGGTGTGTAAGAAAGGATGGGGCATGATGTGACATGTGGCAGTGTGGGCCACCATGAGGCTTCGAAGAAAAAGTGGTGTATTGGTAGTACGGGCATGGTGTGACATGTGCCACTTTTTTTTTTTTTTTTTTTTTTTATTTTTAATCACCAAATATTACATTTATTATTAAATATTTTTAAAAATGGACAAATAATAAAAAATAAAAACTACTAATCTATATCGGTCTGCAATGTGTTAAAATCTAAAGTTTATTTCAAACACATCTTCTTCAATGTGTTATAACACAAAAAGAAAAAAACAGGCTTAGTATGTGCCAAGAAAGCCCACTAGGGCATGTAACCATAGTCAAACCAAGCTCTATATAAAAGAGAAAAACCTATCTTAGCCGTCATACTACTCATGACTCATCTTCTCACTTTAAAAACTAAATTCGTTGGCAATAATATATTTTATTCTCTTTTGTATTTTGTGTTCTTTCAAGGTTACCATGGTTGTTTTTGTACATACAAAAATGATAAGAAAGCATGTAATATATGTTTTTTCTTTTTGGATAAGATACACGTAGGTTGATGAATTTGAAGGTGATTGGCTGGGCACGGGCGTGGTTCATGAAACGCCCCAATTGATTTTTGGACCTTCAGCGCCTATGGGTAATGGTTGAGGGGCGTGTTCGGGGCGCGGTAGAGGCAAAACAAGGGGTTTTAACGCCCCATTACATATGGTCCCGAAACCTATTTGCATTTCAACAAATGAGAATAAGTTTTAGTCGGAAGAAATAATATTTGATTGCTGGATAGTGTAGTTAGTGAGATTTATTAAAAAAATATATATATATTAAAAGTGAACACTTATTATGAGATCGAACAATAATTAATAATGAAATTGTAAACCAAGTTTTAACTCGTGACTAAGGTGGTATTAAACGATTATACACATGGATACTTTCCAAAAATCACCAATAATGTATATCTTTACTTATTTTATGAATCTTCTTATTATTTAATAATATGTGCATATCCTTTATAAAAAGGGCAAATGGCACAAAAAGGCATCAAAGTTAGGGTCCATTTCCAATCAAGGTATCCAACTTTTTTTCTTGCATAAAAAGGTTTCCAACTTTTTTTTTTAGCGGATTTGGGTTTTTTACTAACGCTCGTTAACTCAGTTCGTTAGTAAATTACATGTTTGGTCCTCGACTTCATATAATAATTTCATGGAACATCCAAAAACAATTTCTAATTTTTTTTTGGGTACCTTTTGATCAGAGAGATGCAGATTCACAAAGTTATGATTAGTAGTTAAGTTACACACAATTTTTTTGAGTTTCCAAGTCCTAATAACCATGTAAACAGCACATATAACAACATATTCATACTTTAAATCTAGAACTATAAACCAAACAAGATTCACACAACCCAACCTAAATTTATAAACCAAACAGGATTCACAGAACACAACCTCACAATCCGTTTACATGACAAATCTCAGTAGATAACAAAAACATAAATCATGAATTGATTTTGCTAGAAAATGTATTGCTCATATATGAACTTTATGATCTTATACATATCTCGAAAACAAAATAAAAAACATAGATTCCAACATCATCTGTCACAGCTTCAGATTTAGTAAAACAAGTATCATCAAGAACATCACTTTGGCACCATCTGCAATTTATGTTCTTGAGCTGCTGGATTTCATCTTGAAGAAGCACAAGTTTTTGTTGGCTGCTACCACTAACAAACACCATCCCTACCACCAAACACCCACCACAGACCACCACTACAAACACCATCCTCACCAAACACCCACCATAACCATTTTCTCCCTCAAATAGCTTGACCACCACCACCACTCCCATCCATTTTCGGACGCTCCTTTTTATATCACCATTAATAGTGATATAATCAACTGAGTCCGAATCATTGACCACCCATAATTTTCTGACACCCATCACATCCGACTCAACCCAATCCTTTTTCCATTTTCGCCGTCTCTTTTCATCCGCAAGACGCTTGACCATGGTAGTTGGGTTTTGATTCGGATTTCATTGTTCGAACTGGGTTTTTGATTTCTTGATGGTTTTGAGATGTGGGTGATGAAGTAACACACGTTTTTGTGTGTTTTGGATTCGGATTTTGACTGATTATTTAATCAGTGGTGGGTTTTTTGTTTGGTGGGTTTTTGTTGATAGATCGACTTTTTGTGATTAGAGTGATTGGATCTGGTTTTTTTGTTGTTGTGATAATAGATGAGTGTGTTATTTTTGTTGTGAGAGGATCTGGGTTTGTGTTGTGATAGGATTTGTTTTAAGGATATGTTTTTTTTTGTTGATAATGAGAGTCTCGTTTTATCACAAGAAGAAGGGATTAAACATGTAAAAAAAGTTAGAAATTGTTTTAGGATGTTGCATGAAATGATTATACGAAGTCGAGGACCAAACATGTAATTTACTAACGAACTGAGTTAACGAGCGTTAGTAAAAAACCCAAATCCGCCAAAAAAAAAAGTTGGGAACCTTTTTATGCAAGAAAAGAAGTTGGATACCTTGATTGGAAATGGACCCTAACTTTGATGCCTTTTTGTGCCATTTGCCCTTATAAAAATGTTTGAACACAATATTTAAAAGTGCATTATGACCGATTGTATGCGTCCACCATTGTTTCACATCCAACGTTATCGCTTGTAAGTTTGCATATAGGTTAAATTTTTGTGGTGTTTTCATGGGCTATTCGATAGGCTTTGTCATGACTCATGAACTTCATTCGGTAATAGTATGTTAGTCGTTCTTAGTTTTTTCAATTCTATTTATGGTTTTTATTCTCAAAAGTTTCCTTTTCATAGCTTGAAAAGGTTATATCCATCAATACAATTTCAACTACGAATATATATATATATATATATATATATATATATATATGTTTATGTTCTCGTTGTAGCAAATAGAATGACCCAGCCGCTTCATAGGCAAAAGGAGGCTAGTGTGGGTCGCGGTTCTAGCACGGGTTGTGATTCGGGTATAGGAAGTGATGGGAAAAAGACTGATAATCCGGATTTCATGGATAGGGGTTTTGAGAATTTGGAAAGTGATAATGAGATGGAGTTTTTGAAGTCGAAAATGAAACTTCTGGTTATATGACGAATGATGGTCCCAAGAGTGGTGGTGGAGCTGGTAAGAAGAGCTTATATGAGAGATGGGAAGAGGATATCCGTGATCAAAGCCCATATGATGATTGTGGGTTGACTAGTGCTCAATGGGAGTATGGTAATGCATCTGACATTCATCTTCATGGTCAAATTAGATAGGTTTCTTTCTTGTTATGCATGAGTATGACGTGTCATTCTTATGCTACGTTAGGTTTTATTCTCTGTACGAGTGTTTGTTTAGACTTATTGGGCTGAGTTGTGGGACGCACCCTCAACCGTTATACTTAATTGAGTTTTTTTTTTTTTTTTTTTTTTTTTTTTTTTTTTTATTATTATTATTATTATTTTTACCGAGAGAACCTTTTAAACAAAAAAACTAAAATAAAAATAGAATGACCTAGTTTTCTTTCCATCAATTATTGAGCCACAAATGCGTTTTGTAATTAAAAAGAATATGATATTATAGAAACTTATGAAGTCCTACCATGTTACCATTTAGGCAATTTCCATTGTACAACTCTTTTTTGTTTTATGTCATTTTATCATTCGTATTATCTTCGTTCTACTAAGTTTTTATGTTTATTGTTAGGGCGCTTTAGTTTCATTCAAACTAACAATAAGATTTATAATTGAAGCCTACAACTTCCAAATAATACATCAATCTTTCTTTTCTAGTAATGTTGCATCTTCTTATGTGAACCTTTTCTTTGACAAAATCCTTACTCCTTTTCATCATTAACATCCAAAGTTCTTAAAATCAAAGTTACAAGACCATATGTTGTAGATACTAGGCTTTTTATTATTTGTGCATTGGATGCCAAAATTGTTAGAGTTTGTGTTTAATAAATTAATATTCGTATGTCCGGTTTCGAACTCGAGACTCGGGATTGCACACAATACGTGAGAGTTCCTTTGGTTTGAATAATTAAATATACATTTTATATTTATATTTATTTATTCATTTCACTAACAATACTTAACGACGGTTAGTACTTAACGGTGTTAGTAAGATAACGACCGTTAAAGGACTAAATATGCAAGATGGAAAAAGAAGGATCTAGAATTCCCCTTAGGGACTAAAGTCGGCTGGAAATCCCTTTTGGGATGGGCAGGCCGATCGAATGGAGTGGGGAACAAGCAAGAGAAACACTATAAATACATTCCATTGTGTTTTAGTTTTTCCCTAATCTTGTATCCCTAACTCTAGGCCAAACTTCTCTTCTTCTTTCCCTCTTGCTTCCCTTGATCGACCCAATTTTAAGTTCACTAGAACTTGGCGATTCAAGTGAGCAAATAAAGTGTTTGGTTTGTTAGTGATACTTGAACCTAGCTTTCCCATTGGAACGCTACTATCGCGTGTGTACAAGAACGAGTTACAAGCTTATTTTAGCTTGTGATTCTTGGTGTTTTACCTTGTTTGGTTCGATCTATATTCAACCCAAATTAGGGTTCTTGTTGTTCTTGGTGATTACGCGATTAAGGTACGTGTTTATTTATGTTAATTAATTACATGTTCATTAGATCTTTCCGCTGCATGCTTTGTGATGTTTTATATGCTTATAGTTTTATGATTCATATATTCCAACAGTGGCATCATGAGCCTCGTTTAAGAACTTGTAATTAATTACTAAAACCTAAAAATTTGATCTTTATTAGATACATGCAATTATTTTTTGTTTAGGGTTTTTAAACCCTAATTGTTTTTAAATAAGTAGGTCGACACCCCTTATGGGTCGACACCTACATGAAAAGTTAGGGTTTTATGGTTGATTTAAAATCTTGATAGAAACCCTAAGATTGCATAAAATTTTTAGGGATTAATTTGTGAATACCTTATGTGATGTCACTAAATTAATTAAACACGTACAAATAAATATTGATTAATAATATGGGATTAACATGATTATGTGATCAATATGTTATTCATGACAAGATCTTGCATATTTTGTCATGATTGATTTGTATGGTTTTGTATTGTTTTGAATTTATTTGTCACATGATTTAAATAAATCTAAAATTGGGGAAGACCTCAATATATATTAATTAAAAGGTTATGTGCAATGTGGTATCTAACTAACTAAAACTTACGCGGCCAAATTTATTTGGTGCTGTGGTCCATTGGGTACAATGAGCTCGAAAACCAATGGGAGTTTTGTTAGTTACATACGTTAAGAATTACACATAGAATTAATATTAGGATTTATTGAAAAAGGTTTGCATGTGGCTATATGATATCGTGGATGATCATATATTTGTTATTATGTGTTTATTTATTTTTGTGAATTACTTGATCTTTTGTGTTTTATATTATGATGAATTGTAAACTACAAAAGAGGGTAATTTTTCATAAT
Source organism: Artemisia tridentata subsp. tridentata (assembly GCA_021014915.2). Taxonomy (NCBI): domain Eukaryota; kingdom Viridiplantae; phylum Streptophyta; class Magnoliopsida; order Asterales; family Asteraceae; genus Artemisia; species Artemisia tridentata. Next base: position 318,704,512 of record CP139501.1, on the reverse strand, counting down.
AAAAAATAAATAAGACTAATAACTATGAAACCTTCGTAGTAATTTTATTTATTGCCAAGTCTTATGTGCCGGCAGTGGTTCGCTTCGCACGGTAATTTGCTCCCAGGCGAGACTAGCAATAATTAAATTACTACATTAATTGTTTTAGCAAGAAAATCATAATTTTTTAGTTGATTGATTGCGACTGTACTAAGTGGTCGAAGCGGCGGACCTAAAATTGACAAACTAATAAAGTGGGTTCTAGTTGGTACGCATTAAATTGTGACCTTAGAGGGGCACGGTTTTAACCAGCTTCGGCGGCTGTCGTCCCTACGCCCGCCTGTGCGTCAATTTTAGACTTACCAAGTACACCACGATAAATACGAAGCATCTTAAGGCAATGTTGTAATTTGCTCAACGCCTCAATTAAAAGATTTGATGATTTGAGCTACGAATGAGTAAACGGCGTTTTTGTTTTGAAAACCATATGATACAAAGATGAATGCATGACATCTTTGTACATATTTTTTGATTAAATACATCAAAAATTATTACCCTACAAATTTAAGTCATATGCCACCCAACTACTAAAAGAAACACCTAAGGTTTCATCCTACATCACTAGCAGCCAAAGCTGAATGTTGATGTTCAAAGGGTGCGGTCTAAGGGTAAATTGAGTACTTTGTTGCTAGCAGCCAAAGCTGAATGCAATAAACTGACGTCAATTTACAGTTTCTTAAGTTGGTAGACTTAATTGGGCACTTTCATTACTAGCAGCCAAAGCTGATGTAATGAGACGGCGCCAAGGCATAAAGAATTGGGGATGAAACATGTTTACAATAATTTGCAACTGTTGTTGGAAATGTATATTGTAAATCCCAAGATTTCTAGGAATTGCAATTTGATATTGGCAATTGGGTGATCCCGTACCTTATTGAGCACTTTCATTGCTAGCAGCCAAAGCTGATGTAATGAAACGGCGTCAATTAGGATCCTAGTTTTCATTGAAAATTAAATGGTTATTTAACCAATGGGTGTTTAATTTTCTTGAAAAGTTAATTATCGAAAGTACTAACTTTTGAACTTTTTCTGTAGAAATGGCCCAACCCGGAAACTCGTCATCATTAACTCCTTGTTACAAGATGATGCTTGAAAAGGAGAAACTGACTGGGACTAAGAACTTTAACGATTGGTATCGTAATCTAAGGCTCGTCCTTAGGATAGCCAAGCGTTGGGATTGTCTTAGTGAGCCACTTCCACAAGCTCCACCTGCAACCTCCTCTACTGAGGTGTTGCGGGAGTACAATGAAGCTTATGAAAGGCACAATGATGCTGCCTGTATCATGCTATCGGGGATGGAAACTCAACTGGTCAAACAGTTTGAGCAATATGGTCCGAAAGACATGATTGAGGAACTGCAACGTATGTTTCAGAAACCTCCAATGGCTGAATTGTATGATGTACTTGACAACTTGGGCAAGTGCAAGCAGGATGCTACAACACCCGTAAGTACTCATGTGCTGGAAATGAAAGGTTATCTTGACCAACTGGATGCACTTGATTGCGGGTATGTGGAAGCCGTTAAAGTTGGCCTCATCAATAGATCTCTGAATGAGGACCTATATGGTGAATTTGTGCGTAACTTTAATATGCATTGCAAGGGGAAGACATTTAATGACTTGCATGCAATGCTCATTGAATATGAGAAGGGACTCACTAAGAAAGCTCCTACACCTGCTACACCTGCAGTTATGGCAATTAGAGGTGGTAGAGTAGCTAAGCCCGGTAAACCGAAACAAGTGAACAAGAAAGGAAAGGGCAAAGCTGACAAGGGCAAGCAAATTGTGACTTATCAGCAAAAGCCGAAGAAGCAGAATCCTCCTCCCAAGAAGGATTATCCCAAGAAGGATGCGGCTGCTTGTCACCACTGCAATACTCCTGGACACTGGAAGCGGGACTGTCCATTGTTGCTTGAGGAGTGTCGCAAGAATAAGAATGCCAAGGCTGGGCAGGGCGCCAGCACATCAGGTATTTTTATGGTTGAATTATTTTCATTTCCTCGTAAGCAAAATGCCTGGATATATGATACAGGATGTGGTACTCACATTTGTAATACATCGCAGGGACTTAGAGGAATAAAGAAGCTGAACTATGGTGAATGCTACTTGTATGTCGGCAACGGGATACGTGCAGCAGTAGAGGCCATAGGGACTTTTGATCTAGTGTTACCTTCGGGTTTGATTTTGGTTTTAGACAATTGTCATTACGCACCTTCTATTGTTAGAGGTGTCGTTTCAGTTTCTTTGTTATTGGATTTGGGTTTTAAGCATACTTTTAATGATAATGGAATTTCTGTTTCTTTAAATTCTGTTTTCTACTTTAATGCTATTTCATTAAATGGTGTGTTTGAAATTGACATGGATAACCATGTATCCAAAAGAAATAATTCTATGTATAGCATCGGGAATAAGAGAACCAAGTCCAACTTGGATTCGTCTTATTTATGGCACTGTCGCCTTGCCCACATAGGCAAGAAACGCATGGAAAAGCTGCTAAGTGATGGGCTTTTACCTAATATCAATGATGATTCAGTTGATAAGTGCGAATCTTGCATATCGGGGAAGATGACAAAGAAACCTTTCCATAGCAATATGGAAAAGGCTTCTGATCTACTTGGATTAATACACACAGATGTGTGTGGTCCACTTAGACACGTGTCAAAACGCGGTGCTAGCTACTTCTTGACCTTTACGGATGACTATAGTCGTTATGGTTATATTTATTTACTTAAACATAAACATGAAGTCTTTGAGACATTCAAGGTCTTTAAAAATGAAGTAGAACTTCAACTCGGAAAGAAGATTAAGGCACTTCGATCCGATCGTGGTGGTGAGTATTTGAGCCAAGAGTTCAAAGATTATTTGACTGAGTGTGGTATTGTCCAACAACTCACATCTCCTTATACTCCACAACAAAATGGTGTATCTGAAAGGAGAAATCGTACCTTGTTAGATATGGTACGATCAATGTTTAATCTTACAACTCTTCCCTTATCCTTTTGGGATTATGCTCTTGAAACGGCTGTTCACGTGTTGAATAGGATTCCAACTAAGAAGGTTGATAAGACTCCATATGAAGTATGGACTGGAAAAGCTCCCAACTTTTCTTACTTAAAGGTCTGGGGTTGTGAGGCGTTTGTTAAACGTGACTCACCTGATAAACTCCAACAAAGATCTGTTAAGTGTATCTTCGTAGGATACCCTAAGGAAACGAAGGGTTACTACTTTTACTTCCCACAAGAAAATAAGGTCATCGTAGCTAGGTACGGTGAATTTCTTGAAGATAATCTAATATCTCAAGAATTCAGTGGGAGGGCATATGATCTTGAAAATGATCATGAAGATACTTCACCTTCTGAAAGCACTAACACACTTCCTGTGGAACCGGAAAGTTTAGGTCCTCCACCTGAAGTTGAAGTGGTACCCGTCCGTAGATCTTCAAGATCTGCAAAGGCTCCTGAGCGTCTATGTTTGAACATAGATGATGAGGAAACTATGCTATTGGATCACATTGATGAGCCAACTAGTTATAAGGCTGCCATTAATAGTCCTGAAAAGGATAAATGGCAGGTAGCCATGGATGGGGAAATGCAATCCATGAAAGATAATCAAGTCTGGACTGAAGTAGACCTTCCACCCAATGCTAAGGTAGTTGGGTGTAAGTGGCTCTTCAAGAAAAAGACTGACATGGATGGCAACGTACACACCTACAAAGCTCGTTTGGTAGCCAAGGGCTTTACCCAAACATATGGTATTGACTATGAGGAGACCTTTTCTCCTGTAGCCGATATTAGAGCTATTAGGATTCTTATAGCTATAGCTGCCTACTATGACTATGAGATTTGGCAAATGGATGTCAAAACCGCGTTTCTGAATGGTCGCCTGGATGAAGACATCTATATGGCGCAACCTGAAGGTTTTGTAAATCCAGAATTTCCTGAGCGTGTATGCAAACTTCAAAGATCCATTTATGGATTGAAGCAAGCATCCAGGCAATGGAATAAGAAATTTGATGAGGAAATCAAGAAGTTTGGATTTACTCAAAATTTTGATGAGCCATGTGTATACCACAAAGTTAGTGGGAGTAACACTGTGTTTCTTATCCTATATGTCGATGACATATTGATCATGGGAAATCACATACCTAGTCTTAATGAAGTTAAGGCATATCTATGTGAATGTTTTTCCATGAAAGATTTAGGAGAAGCAGCGTATATCCTTGGAATCAAGATCTATCGAGACAGATCTAAACGATTAATCGGTTTAAGTCAAAGTGCGTACATGGATAAAATATTGAAGAGATTCAATATGCAGAATTCCAAGAAAGGATATCTGCCCATGCAAGTGAAACATGAATTGAGCAGTGAAATGTGTGCTTCTACACCTGAAGAGGAAGCATACATGAAGAAAGTTCCATATGCATCTGCAGTTGGTTCTATCATGTATGCTGTTAGATGCACAAGGCCAGATGTGACATTTGCTCAAAACATGACCAGTCGATATCAGCAGAATCCAGGGGTTAAACACTGGAAAGCTGTAAAGGACATTCTTAAGTATCTAAGGAATACTAAAGATATGTTTCTTGTTTTCGAGGGAAATCCAGACACAGAACTGAATGTTACAGGTTTCTGTGATGCATCCTTTCAGACTGATAAAGATGATACGAAGTCTCAGACGGGTTACGTTTTTGTCATAAATGGAGGAGCCGTGGACTGGAAGAGTAAGAAGCAGAGTATAACGGCCATGTCTGCTACAGAAGCTGAGTACATTGCTGCGTCGGAGGCGGCACAAGAAGCTGTTTGGATAAGGAAATTCGTTAAGGATCTTGGAGTGATGCCTTCCATTGAATTACCTATAAATGTATATTGCGACAACTCTGCAGCAATTACATTCGCCAATGAACCTGGAGTTATGAAAGGCGCCAGACACTTTAAAAGGAAACTTCACTATGTTCGAGAACAAGTGAATGACGGTGAAATAAATGTACTCAAAGTTCACACAGATAACAATCTGGCTGATCCTTTTACGAAGGCATTACCTAAAGAATCGTTTACTCAACATGCTCAGGGCATTGGTCTTCGATTGCCAGATAGTTTCATGTAAATCTGTTGGATTAGTATTTCGATATGGACATGTAAAACAATTATTATATTAATGAAATAAAGTGCGGATAACGTTTATTATCATTATTAATATTTGTGTCCTATATTTGCATGTTTAAATCCGTGAATAATTAATTTATTCTAAATGGTCCGTTGTCAATCAATAATATGGGAATATTATTGAACTAAGGCAAATGTGAGGATTGGTAGAATGGACTGTAGGTTGAGACACCAATATCACATGATATTCATTATAGGATAAAATGAATATAGGACTTATCCCAACTGCATGATTATACTTTATGGATCATAGTCATCAAGTATATCATGAATATTTATCCTCTGACTTGAGATGCTGGATAATTGCCGAGGATGTAGCTCATTTTCTGTGAGATAGTCTAACGCTATCCGTAAAAGGTAGTTATAAGGGCTATTTTCGGAAATGATGTAAAGTTCAAGGGTTATGCTGGTAGTCAATAAAGGATTTGTTCGTTCAACTTTGTGTTGAAATTTAATACTGCTAGGCCACTCGTAGAATTGACAAGATGTTTGCGTGCGCACGCCCAAAGTCTATCTGGAAGATGTTCAGATGTTTTGGTAATCTTGTTCAATTATGTACAAACGAGAAACTACTGTTAATTATGGAATGACAAAGATCCATATCCAAATTAACGCAGTATTAGTAACAAAAGGATAAGTATGATGATTATATCATCACGTGGTTTTATCCAGGAGAACCACAACTCGGATCGAGCTGGGGGCATTGGGATCTGTTAAAGCTAGACTAGCCCATGTCATTACAATATTAATCATTATCCAAGTGGGAGCTGTTAGAGTTTGTGTTTAATAAATTAATATTCGTATGTCCGGTTTCGAACCCGAGACTCGAGATTGCACACAATACGTGAGAGTTCCTTTGGTTTGAATAATTAAATATACATTTTATATTTATATTTATTTATTCATTTCACTAACAATACTTAACGACGGTTAGTACTTAACGGTGTTAGTAAGATAACGACCGTTAAAGGACTAAATATGCAAGATGGAAAAAGAAGGATCTAGAATTCCCCTTAGGGACTAAAGTCGGCTGGAAATACCTTTTGGGATGGGCAGGCCGATCGAATGGAGTGGGGAACAAGCAAGAGAAACACTATAAATACATTCCATTGTGTTTTAGTTTTTCCCTAATCTTGTATCCCTAACTCTAGGCCAAACTTCTCTTCTTCTTTCCCTCTTGCTTCCCTTGATCGACCCAATTTTAAGTTCACTAGAACTTGGCGATTCAAGTGAGCAAATAAAGTGTTTGGTTTGTTAGTGATACTTGAACCTAGCTTTCCCATTGGAACGCTACTATCGCGTGTGTACAAGAACGAGTGACAAGCTTATTTTAGCTTGTGATTCTTGGTGTTTTACCTTGTTTGGTTCGATCTATATTCAACCCAAATTAGGGTTCTTGTTGTTCTTGGTGATTACGCGATTAAGGTACGTGTTTATTTATGTTAATTAATTACATGTTCATTAGATCTTTCCGCTGCATGCTTTGTGATGTTTTATATGTTTATAGTTTTATGATTCATATATTCTAACCAAAATGCAACCTAAATTTTACACAAGCATTCACCAAATCTTGCATTGAGTTATTGCTAAAAGAAGAAAAAGACAAAAAGTATCTACCTCCTCTTTATAATCTACAAGTACAAGATGGATCATTTGCTTCAATAAACACCTCAACAAACTATTCATCAACTATTTTAAGAATGAATATTGATAGCATGATGTTATGATAAATCTAGTCAATAGTGACAACGATGAGACGATGCATGATATTGTTGTCTTCGACATGTGTAAGCTTGGAGCTTTTATTGGAGAGAACCCAAAAACTCATTTTTCACTAGACATTATGTTGTACAAATTCTACTCCAAATTCCACTATCTCAAACTATTTCAAATTCGATAGGTCTCAGCCTTTTATTAATGTCGAGATCACAACTCATCACAATATTCCCAACAAAGTTAAAATAGTAATTCCACTACAACCAATCATCTTTTCAATACCCATCACTTTGGTGTAACAACATAGTCAAACGATACACTGGCTGGTACTATCCCGAGAGCTGGATACACTACTGTCAAAATTTCCAAAGCAATAGGAACTTTGGCAATGGTCTTCCCGGCTCTCGTGGTGGTTATGGTCCCAGTTTTGGTGTGTTCCCGGCTCTCGTGGTGGTTATGGTGCTGGTCCGAGTTTTCATGGCGATGATGATGATGATGATGATGCCAGCACGATCCTCATGATATAGGCTTGACACGGTCGAAGGGTCATCCCCATCGGTCATGCAAGGTCAAGGTTAGCCGATCGACTATGGGAGTAAGGTCATGGTCGGTCGAGCAATTACAACAGATATTTTACAATTTTTTTTTTTTTTTTTTTTTTTTTTAAACTTTTTTTTTTTTTTTTTTTTTTTTTTTTAACTTGGTCACCGACTGTGGCAATTTGGTCGTGTCTGGTCGTCGGAGAGAGAAAGCTGATGTGGTAGGGTCATGCTCGGGTGTTGGCATATGTGTTCGGACGGCCTATCTGGTCCGAACGTCCGGACGACACGGCACCATCCGGAAGAAAGCTCGGAGAAAGCCTAACTCGCCCGGCTCGTGTGACCTGAAGCAATAGGACAAGTGGCGTCACCTTTTGGACAGATGGCAGCAGCAGACACCGCCGCCGCCGCCCCAGGATTTGTGGGATTGTGTCTGCGACACATACCCGAAAAACTCGGCGCCGCCATTTCAGGTACCAAGGCTGGGTAGTATAAATACCCAGCTCATTTACTACTCTCAACTCAACTTTTTACCTTTCGCATTTACTCTAAATCACTGTTTAAGCCTTTCGGATTAACCCATACTTATCCTCACGCCGGAGCTTGGTCCTGGGATAACATCCGGGGCGAGCCTAACGTGAGTGTCTCTTGTGTGTAGGTACTTCGGAAGATTTGACTCCGCATCCGAAGGAGTTGCAGGTTGTTACTTCAACAAATTGGCGCCATCCGTGGGACCTACTATTCGATCTATCTGAAGTTCAGAATGGCTGGTCCTACACAACAAAGAGGAGATAATCATACAAATAAACGAAAGATCGTTAATATGATCCAGAGTCCAGTGGCCGCAGGAAAACGGAAAATGGCAGACACAGAAGAGGACTGGATGAGTGCCCAATCAGTTTCCATTCTATCCTTCCAGGGGATGTTTCGGACGAGCCGTTAATAGTTGAGGCCGAAGTGGAAGGCTATACAATACGGAGGGTTTATGTGGACTAAGGCGCTTCGGTGGAAGTAATGTATGAACACTGTTTTGAGCACTTGTGCCCCTCCATCAAGGCCCGACTGAAGGAAACCAATACGCCTTTGGTAGGATTCGCAGGAGAATCCATTAAGCCGTTGGAGAAGATAGAACTGGAAGTTTGTTTCGGAAGTCAAGGTTTGTTCCATAAAACTGTGGTGGTTATGGTGCTGGTCCGAGTTTTCATGGCGATGATGATGATGCCAGCACGATCCTCATTATATAGGCTTGGCACAGTTGAAGGGTCATCCCCATCGGTCATGCAAGGTCAAGGTTGGCCGATCGACTGTCGGAGTAAGGTCATGGTCGGTCGAGCAATTACAACCGATATTTTACACACCTTTTTTTTTTTTTTTTTTTTTTTTTTAACTTGGTCACCGACTGTGGCAATTTAGTCGTGTCTGGTCGTCGGAGAGAGAAAGCTGATGTGGTAGGGTCATGCTCGGGCCAGCCTAATGTGTCCAACTTACAATTATTTTACAAGTTACTTTACTAACTAAAGTTTTTTTAGAATTTCGGGTGTTACACAAACTACAAGGATGGACACATATAAAAGTATTAAAGTTTTGGACCTAAATTTACAAATATCAAACTTAACCGGCCTTGCAATCGCAGAAGTATTGGACCTATATATATTCAAAAGCCTAGCTCGTTTTATTATTCACCATCCCATCTAAGTAAACCCTAATATCTTTTCTCTTCACAGCAACGATCGTTTGTTAGCCCCAACCGCTGATTAATTACCAACACATTATTCAGAGTAGGATTCTTTATAGTTTTAACTTCGATTATTATCATCAGTACGTTTTAATTATTCGTGATTACTAGCTAGCTAGCTAACTTTGTACGTAATATCTATTCTTTTAATTTGGAGGTACAATGGCTGGTACTAGGAGTGAAAACTTTGGCAGTAGTGTTCCCAACTCCCCCAGTTCTCATGATGATGATGATGTCCATGCTTGTTTCAAATGTGGTTCGAGCGACCATATCGCCGACCCGTGTCCTAACGAGGGTCGTGTAGATTTGAAGTGTTTTAATTGTAAGGAAGTTGGACACATCGGTTGGGTGTGTGAGAAGTCTTGTTGTCTGTGTCGAGAGACGGGGCATACGGGGGAGAAGTGTCCCAATGTTAGATGTGTCAACTGCATAGATGAAAATCATATTTCCCTCTACTGTCCTAAAATGTTGGACTAGGATATATAATGTATGTTAGGGGTACAATGTTGCTAGCTATTTATGCCCTTAGTAGTTGTAATAAAGTGTTTGAGATAATCTTATGTGTACTTATTTATATATTACTCCGTAAGACCGGAATGAATGCAACATTACAATTGCATGTGGCTTAATATGATGTGCGTTTAAATTAAACAGTGATTAACTACGTATAAAATTAGGTTGTGTAGGATTGTTTATTGAATCCTATATTCACGCTCGAGAATAGGCAAATACAAAGATACATAAAGCATCGTGAAAGAATTACAAACCAAACAAAGAGACTTTCAAATGAATTGCAAACCAAAATACAAAGAAACAGGGGCAATGCGACCAGATATTGCAGCAACCCACTCAATCAACATGCCAAACAATAACTACATATCAGCAGCTCCAAACAATGACCATTGGAAGTCTAAACTAATAAGCAGAAGCAATAGAAACAGAATATTAGAAGTCTAATCTAATCAAGAATATATCATTTATTATCTGTCAAATTTAACGCGGATAAATGACCATTAGAAGTCGAACGTAAAATATAGAACGCCAATCATTGCCAATCACAGATTAAAAGCCTAGGACAACATGGACACCACATAAACTCAGCTACTCAAGCATACCCATTACGAGTATTGTGGCCAAATGACATATTTTTCTTGCTAAGCTCCCTTTTCTACATAAAAAACCTAAATTAGTAATGAGTGCTTCTATTTATATAATGTCATAAGATATCTTGATTCATAAATAACTATTTTGAGAACATGTGCTTATACCCTTGGTAAGTGGGTACTTACCATTATGCTTAACAAGGAACTAGACCAGACCTCTTTAATCTTTAACTCTAGACAGGATTCCAGTACCTTTGATAAATTGTATACCGCATATTAGAGCAGAACCCCTTGGGGCCATCCCATGCTCTTGAACCGCCTATTAATACAAAGACAATGCACATTGTTATCATATTCTAGAAACAATTACAAAAATTAGATACATGAAGAATGATAAAATGAGCAAACTGCTAACATCAAGTCATCCACCTTTCAGGCAGCCTTTGCAACTGTTGGGTGTGAGCTTAGGCCTAAATAATCATTCCCAGATGACAGAAGTAGCTATCTGCATGGTTTATGGAACAACTACAATTCACTGCCGGGAACTTCATTGTTAAATGCAAGGTTGTCACCTGTGAAAGTTGAAAGTTTTGGTAAGTTAATTATACAAATGATCAGCTAGTTGTCTAGTACGTTGAAATGCAACCTTTAACATATGTGAGGATATGTATTAAAACTTACAAAAAACAATCAATTAACTGAAATCTTTCACATTGCAGTGGTTTCACATTGACATACAAATGCCCAAAATATAAAAGGCAGTTGAAATAAGCACATTAGAGGGTGTCTAGAATTGCTTATTTTAGTGCTTATTTGCTTATTTCTAAGCACATTAATTAGCAGTTTCATGTGTCAGCAATAAACCACTTATTTAATTACTTAACTAAAATAAGCACCCTCAATATAAGCAGTCCCAAAAACCATTTTAGTCTCAAAACTCAAATCCTCATTTTTAAGCCACCAGTTCACGCATAGTAAACACATCTAACACTCTAACTACAAAATCAGCCATTTTATCAAGATAAGGGACTTTAAACCATACCAAACTAATTAGCCCCAAATCATGAACTTCACTATGTAATTGGCACATTAAAGCATAATATAAGCTTGAAACAATTCATAACAAAAAAAAAAAAAAAAAAAAAAAAAAAAAAAAAACGAAATTGACCGTAATATAACCTTTAATGGTGGTGATGATGGTCGGAGTGAAGAACAAAAAGTAGGTGAGAGTGGACAATTTTTTTGAAAAATCCAAAAAAAGGTTATATGCACTATAATTTTGAGACGGTGGAGAACTAACGTTTACTAATGGTTACGTAAACTTCCTACGTAAAAGTTAAGAAATTATATAAAGTTGCAGCATCAGTCGTGTGGATTGGTTTTTATATCTAACCAACCCAACCAACTTAACGTGAAACATTATTGTTAGAAGAAAAAATTACACGGATGGTCCCTGTGGTTTACACGAATTTCATGTTTAGTCCCTATTTCGTTTTAATTACGCCAGAGATACCTATTTTTGAAACGTTGCACTCTTTTAGTCCCTATTTTGGATGGGCCGTTAGTTTGACCGTTAAGTGTATAAATATTATTTGCCCGTTAGTCCCTCCGTCAATATTTTTTGCACCGTTAGTTCTCATTTACATAAACTAACGTTGACCACGTATTTTTGCTTAGGTGTCACCTTTGACCAAAACCCACTACAATCAAAATAAAAAACCCATTAAACTTTATTTAATCAAAAACCTTTAAAATCATATACAACAAAATTATCATTCCCACAACCACTAATAAACAAATAACATCGGCAGATTCCGGCAACACCAACTTGTTAACGAAAGATTCCGATGAGGCAACAACTGATTCCGTCAAACCAAATCAAACATCCTCATTTTCATCTGCCCTTTTTAATTCAAAAATTACAAAAACATTTCTTTTTTCATCTTCTTCAAAAATAAACCAATACCACACCATTATCATCTCACCATCCAGAAAACCCAAATACACAAATACCATATCCGGCCACACCACCTCCGCCACCACCGAACCCATCACCATCTCCATCGAACCCATCACCATCTCCACCGACAGCTAAACCACCTCCATCTTCAATTTTTTTTCCACACACAATAATGAAGCCACCACCACTAACACGAACCTACAACCACCAAAACTCCATCGCCACCACCACCAAACCCTCATCACAACCACCACGAAACCACCACCAGTAGATTCGACCAGATCTGGTCAAGATCCGGCCAGATCCATGGTTGGTGATTGTTGCGGCGTTGGTGTATCTCACTGGTGTCTTCAAGATCTTTTAAAGATCTACGATAGGTTTTTTGTAACTTCATTTTTTGTTTTATCTAAACCGAAAGATAGTAAAGGATCCGGCGACACAAGTAACCCACGAATGAAGTTCGGCTTCAAGATCTTGAATAAAGGTCTCGGGTAGGTTTTGTGTTGTATTTCACTTCGAAATGATTTGCTATAATCACTTCGAAACAAACCATGGTTTGGTCTTGCTTGGAACATGTACTGAACCATTTTTTACTCTTTAAATTTTTGGAATGACCTCATTTTATATTTTGTTTGCCAACCTATAAAATATCACCTGTGAACAAAAGTGTATTGTTAGTTGGGTTGTGGTGTAATTTTGTGTTGTGGCCAGAGGTGGAGATGGATATGGTGGTGGTTTAATTAGTTGTGGTGGTTTTAAAGAAATGGTAGTTTGAGGAAGGTTTTGAAGACCTGAAGGAATGAAGAAACATTGATGAAATAAGAAAAGGTATACTATAATAAACTTATGAATGATATGAAGGGTAGCTAAAAATGTGGTCAAAGGTGACACCTAAGCAAAAAAACGTGGTCAACGTTAGTTTATACAATGAGGACTAACGGTGCAAAATATATTAACGGAGGGACTAACGGGCAAATATTATTTAAACACTTAACGGTCAAACTAATGGCCCATCCAAATTAGGGACCAAAAGAGTGCAACGTTTCAAAAATAGGTATCTCTGCCTAATTAAAACGAAATAGAGACTAAACATGCAATCCGTGACCATCCGTGTAATTTTTTCTTGTTAGAATATTATAAACCCCGTAGGTATATCTTTATTATTAACCATTATTTATAATGGTCTTGCATTGATTTTGTGCTTGGCACGAAATGCAGAACCACCATTCGCCTTAGATCGATAACCGCAACCGACACAACTGCCTTCAAGATCCAAGCATCCTCACCTCATAAATTCCTAGTTAATCCACCAAGTGGACTCATTGCACCTTTAGCTCAATCCATCATTCAAATAATCCTCAAACCACAACCAAAGATACCAGATTCATTCCCTTGCTCTGCTTCGGATCGGTTCCTTATCCGGACCGGCCGAGTCGATTCGGTTGGACACTGTCACTTCAGGAAACAAAATTTTAAGTTAAAAGTCATGTTATTCGGTCCGTTTTTGCTACGGCATGCAGTGAATAACGGAGACTGTGACACGGTTAGGAGTATGGTTAAGTATCAGAGAACGATATTAACTGAGTTGTCTACTCGTGAAGCTGAGTCGCTTCTCTGAGTTGCAACGAGCTTGGATAACTCGGTTGACATGGTGAGTTTATTACTAGAAGCAGGGTTGAAAGTTGAGTCAGCAACTCGGAGCTTTAATGACGTGGAGGAATCTAAGTGGATGGATAAAGGATGGACAGAGTTACAAGTGGCAGCAACATTTGATCAGATGGATGTGATTGAAAGATTTGTTAAAATAGGGACACGAGGGACTTTGGATTGTAAGGATAAAGAAGGAAGGAGTCCATTAATTTTGGCGGCAAGTAAAGGTTTTGAGAGGTGTGTTAAGGTTTTGAAAAGTGCAGGTGCTAATTAAAGTGGACGCAAAGCGTAAAGATGGTTGTACAGCATTGTATAGGGCTGCAGCAAAAGGTGACAGTCGGATGGTGAAAGTGTTGGTTGAGTTGGGAGCGGATCCTTCAATCGTGGATGATCAAAGGGACCGCTCCGCTATTGATGTTGCCCGTGATGAAGGATATAAGTAGATTACAAGCAAGTATTACCATTAAGCAGGCTGATAAGTTATAGATTTAAACTTACATTTTCATAGAACTATAGTGTTGGTTTTAGATAACTTGACATTCAAATAAATAAATAATCATAAACATCAAAGCACGTAATAGCGGAAGCAAGGATCATATTAACATGTATAAAGTAATACCGAAAAATAAATAGGAACGTACCGTTGTGATCTTAGCTAAACAAAGATCAAACTTGAACTTCTCTTCTCTTGAACAACCAAAAGGATTAACGTGGAACCCCTTACCTTTTTTGTTCCACAATCCAAGATTAATATCTAAAGTAAGATATTAGTGAGTTCTCGAACACACGTACTATTACTCGGCTAACGAATGATGCTAGTGATTGAACACAAATTAAACCAAAACTATATTTTTGTTTAATAATAAAAAAACAAAGTGACTTATTGTACACTAAAGTCAATCGACTGTTATACAAAACAAAAGGACAAATTCTTAATTGTTTACAGTGAATTGCACTTCAAAAGTCAAGCCACTAAAGTACCAATATATTCTATTTATATAGTGAATAAAAAACTTGGTGAACAAGAATCGATTTAGGGTTATAGACCCATAAATCCGATCGGTCTAAGCCCATGCTTGGGTTCTAGATCTTTCTTGATCCTCAAATTTCACTAATAGTCCTTCCACTTTTTACTTAACGACCGTTAGTCAATTCGGTTAATTACTTAACGTCCGTTATGTATCATTTCATGTCCAAATAATTAAAATACATAACTATTATATATATTAATTATTTACGTTAGTCATTCATACGTAAAGTGTGCAATCCCTCGCTCCCGAGTTCGAATCTAGTCATACACGATAATATTTTTCCATTAAAACTCTAACAGCTCCCACTTGGAAATCTATTAAAAGTGTAATGACATTGGTTAGCGTCTAGCAACACGCCAATGCCCCTAGAACAACTTGGGTGGTGGTTCTCCTGGAAAAAACCATTCGATGATAAATCATCATAGGCATCCTTTTGTTTCTAATACCACATTAATAAAGATATGGATCTAAGTCATTCTTTATTAATAATTCTGTTTCTCGTTGTTTATGATTAAATAAGATTACCAAATCTTCTGAACTATTCAGGGGAGATCTTGGGTGTGGCCACACATACATCTTACCAATCCTACGAGGGGCCCAGCAGTATTAAGCTCCAAACAATTTGAAGGAACAAATTATATCTTGACTACGAGCATAACACATGCACTTCGCAACGCTTCCCAAAACAATCCGTATAGCTACCCGTTACGTATAGCGTTAAATTGAATCAAAGAAATGCACTACATGCATGACAGTTATCTGGCATCTCAAATCTGAGGATAACTATATCCTCATGATTTACTTAATGACAAGATCCATAAAGTAAACTCATGTGGCGGGATTTAAGTCCTATATTTAAACAATTTGAATATCATGTGAAATCGGTATGACAACGCATCAATATACTTTCAAGTATATTATACCAATACTCAGATTTACCTTAATTTAATGATATTCCCATATCATTAACCGGCAACGGATAGTTTAGAATATATAAATATATTCAAGGATATAAACATGCAAATATAGGATATATTATTAAGTAAATGATGAACAAACATAACCATTATTTTTATTCCATTTAAAATTAATAACTGTTTTACAACATCCCTTATCCAAACACTAATCACAGATATGCATGAAACTATCAGCTAAACGAAGTCCTATGCCTTCAGAAAGTTCTTTAAGCTTTCCTCCAGGTAGAGCCTTCGTTAATGGATCTGCTAAGTTGTTATCTGTGTGAACTTTGAGTAATTCGATCTCGCCAATATTCACTTGTTCCCTAACATAGTGATATCGAATCGGGAAATGTCTGGAGCCCTTCATGATTCCAGGTTCATTGGCAAATGTAATTGCGTTTGAGTTGTCACAATACATTTTTATAGGTCTTTCGATCGAGGGCATAACTCCAAGCCCTGAAACGAACTTCCTAATCCAGACTGCTTCCATTGCAGCTTCTGAGGAAGCAATATACTCGCTTTCTGTAGCAGACATTGCAATAGTGCTCTGCTTCTTGCTCTTCCAATCCACAGCTCCTCCATTGATGACAAAGATGTAACCCGTCTGAGACTTCATATCATCTTTATCACACTTCCAGGATGCATCGCAGTAACCTGTAACACACAGCTCTGCTTCTGGATTTCCCCCATACACTAAAAACATATCCTTCGTTGATCTCAGATACTTGAGAATATGTTTCACAGCTGTCCAGTGGAGTTCACCTGGATTCTGCTGATATCGACTGGTAATGTTCTGAGCAAACGCCACATTGGGCCTTGTACATCGCACCGCATACATAATAGATCCCACAGCCGAAGCATAAGGGACTCTCTTCATGCGTGCCACCTCTTCAGGTGTTGAAGCACAAGCTTTGCTACTCAAGCCACGTTCTACTTGCATTGGCAAAAATCCCTTCTTGGAATTTTGCATACTGAATCTCTTCAGTATCTTGTCAATGTAAGCACTTTGACTTAAACCAATTAATCGCCTTGATCTATATCTATAGATCTTGATTCCAAGAATGTATGCTGCTTCTCCCAGATCTTTCATGGAAAAACATTTCCCAAGATAGGCTTTCACCTTATTCAAACTTGGAATGTCTTTACCCATGATCAATATGTCATCGACATATAAAACTAGGAAAATAGGACCACTCCCACTAGCTTTGTGATATACACATGGCTCATCATGATTCTGAGTAAATCCAAACATTTTGATTTCCTCGTCAAATCTTTTATTCCATTGACGTGATGCTTGCTTCAATCCATAAATGGATCTTTGAAGCTTACATACACGGTTTGGAAACTTTGGATTCACAAACCCTTCAGGCTGCGCCATATAGATGTCTTCATCTAGACGACCATTCAAGAAGGCGGTTTTGACATCCATTTGCCAAATCTCATAATCATAGTATGCAGCTATGGCTATGAGAATCCTAATAGCCCTAATGTCAGCTACAGGAGAAAAGGTCTCCTCGTAGTCAACGCCACAAGTTTGGGTAAAGCCTTTAGCTACCAAACGGGCCTTATAGGTGTGTACATTGCCATCCATGTCAGTCTTCTTCTTGAAGAGCCACTTACTCCCAACTACCTTGGCATTGGGAGGAAGGTCTACTTCAATCCAGACTTGATTGTCCCTCATGGATTGCATTTCCCCATTCATAGCAATCTGCCATTTATCCTTTTCAGGATCATTCATGGCAGCTCTATAATTAGCAGGCTCTCCAAGGTCCCCTAATATAGTTTCCTCAACCTCCATGTTAAGACATAGACGGTTAGGTGCTTTCACAGTCCTTTCGGATCTGCGAATGGGAATCACTTCAACTTCAGGTGGAGGACCCAGACTATCCGGTTCCACAGGAAGTTCGCTAGTGTTTTCAGAAGGTAATGTATCCTCTTGATCATCTTCCAGATCATAGAGCCTCCCACTGAATTCTTGAGATATCAGATCCTTTTCAAGAAAGTCTGCATACCTAGCAACAATTACCTTTTGTTCAGGTGGGAAGTAAAAGTAGTAACCCATTGTTTCCTTTGGGTATCCTACAAAGATACATTTCACAGATCTTTGTTGGAGTTTATTAGCTGAGTCACGATTAACAAACGCCTCGCAACCCCAGACCTTAAGATAAGACAAGTTAGGCATTTTCTTAAACCATAACTCATAAGGTGTCCTATCTACCTTCTTGGTTGGAACCATGTTTAGTATGCGAATCGCAGATTCCAAGGCATAATCCCAGAAAGATAACGGCAGAGTAGTAAGATTAAACATAGACCGTACCATATCCAATAATGTACGATTCCTTCTCTCAGACACTCCATTTTGTTGTGGAGTATATGGAGATGTGAGATGCTGAACAATTCCATTCTCAATTAGATAATCTTTAAACTCCTGACTAAGGTATTCACCACCTCTATCGGATCGAAGAGCTTTAATCTTCTTTCCGAGTTGCAATTCTACTTCAGCTTTAAAAACCTTGAATGTTTCAAATACCTCATGTTTATGTTTAAGGAAATAAACATAACCATAACGGCTGAAATCATCCGTGAAGGTTAGGAAGTAGGTAGCACCTCTCTTTGACGTATGTCTAAGTGGTCCGCACACATCCGTATGTATTAAACCAAGTAGATCATCAGCCTTTTCAATACGGTTATTAAAAGGTTTCTTGGTCATCTTCCCAGATATACAAGATTCGCACTTATCAAATGATTCATCATTGATATCTTGCAAAAGCCCATCACGTTGCAGCTTTTGCATGCGAGTCTTGCCTATGTGGGCAAGTCGACAATGCCAAAGATAAGAAGAATCCAAGACATTCTTGACTCTCAAACACACCATTCACAGCAACAACATCAAAATAAAAAACATTATTTAATGAAACCGAAATTTTATTGCCAGAAATAGTATGTTGAAATCCCAAATTCAATAAACAAGCAAAAGAAATAACACCTCTAACAATAGATGGTGAATAATGACAATTATTTAAATTCAGTATCAAGCCCGAAGGCAAAACTAATTCAAATATTCCTATGGCTTCAACTACTGCTTGTGCTCCATTGCCCACTTGCAGAAATTGCTCCCCATAGGCGAGTCTCTTTTGCACTCTAAATCCCTGTAGCGTATTACAAATGTGAATACCGCATCCAGTATCATATACCCAGGAATTTAATTTACGAGTTAATGAAAATAATTCAATCATAAAGAAATTACCTGAAGTACTGGCTTGCCCAGTCTCACCCTTCAGCTTTTTCTGTCGCAACTCCTCGAGATAAAGAGGACAGTTCCTCTTCCAGTGTCCAGTCTCGTGGCAGTGATGACAACCTTGATCCTTCTTCTTGGGATTAGGCTTGTTCTTTTTAGGGGCCTTCTTAGGTTCAGGCTGATAGGCCAAAACTTGTTTACCTTTATCAGCAACTTTACCTTTCCCCTTATTCTGCGCTTTTGGTTTTTGAACCCTACCCCTTTGTATTGCTAGTACTTGTGGAGTAGGAGCCTTATCCTTGCCAGGTAGACCCTTCTCATAATCAATGAGCATTGCGAGTAATTCAGTTATAGTCTTCCCCGAGCAATGCATGTTGTAATTTTGAACGAAACCCTTAAAGTCCTTGTTAAGGGACCTATTGATTAAGTTCACATAAACATTGTCGGTTAAGACATAACCCATAGTATAGAGACGATCGATGTAATCTTTCATCATCAGCACATGATCTCGCACGGGTTTACCTTCCTCTTGCCTACAGCTATGAAATTTATCGATCAAATCATAAAGTTCAACAGCAGGAGGTACCTCATAGGTTTTCTGGAGTTCTTCAAGCATATCTTTAGGAAAGTAATGCTCAAACTGTTTTTGCAACTTTGGCACCATGCTATTTAGCATTAAGCATGCTACCTCATTATGTAAATCGAACTCCTTTTGCCAATCAGCTTTGACCTCATCAGATGCATCATCAGCTGGTTGTGCAGGGCAAGGCTTAGTCAAATAATCAAGCTTCTTGGTCACTCGCAGGACAATCCTCAAGGACCGATGCCAATCATTGAAATTAGGCCCAGTCAGTTTTTCTCTCTCAAAGTGAGCTTTGAAAGCGGAACCAGCAGAAGTGTTGTCGGGTTGAGCCATTTCTACAGAAATAAGTTCAAATATTAGTATTTTCGATAATACACTTTTCAAGAAAAGAAAACTACCCAGAAAATATAAAATAACCATTTAATTTTCTTGAAAAACTAGGATCCAACTTTTCATAGTTCCACCACATCAGTTGATCTGCTAGCAGTGGAAGTACAAAAGATGGAAACTTGTCGTACAATAATCACGAAACAATTTTCCGACTCCTAAATTTATGGGAATTACATTTGCCAAACAATTTGCAATGTAAGCATGTTTCTTCCCATCTCATGCTTTAAGTCTAAAGGTCTCACTTATAACTTAATTAAATCGTTTAATTTAGAAACATGTAAATTCACATATTCTTATTACACTCAGTTGATCTGCTCGCAATAAAAGCACATAATTTACCTTGTCATTAATATATGTGTCAAGGTCTCACTTCCGCCAGATATTAACTTCAAGTGTCTCTTATAATTAGATAGCACGTGACTTAAATTTTTTTAGGGTATTTATTTTGATGTGTCAATCAAAATATGTACAAAGAAGCATGCACTCATCTTTGTATCATAAGTTTTCAAAACCATTTTAATTACCAATTAGCTAAGAGTTAAATCAACAAAGTTTTAATTGAGGCGTTGAGTAACTTACAACTTTGCCTTAAGATGCTTCGTACATATAATGGTGTACTTGGTAAGTCTAATATTGACGCACAGGCGAGCAGAGAGACAGAATGGAGTCTCTTTAAGGCCACAATTTAATGCGAAACCAACCTTATACCCACTTTATAGTTTGTCAATATTAGGTCCGCCGCTTCGACCATTTGTACAGTTGCATCAATCAATTAAAAGTTTATGATTCTAAGTCTTATAAAAACATGTTGTAAATTATTAAATTGCTAGTCTCGCCTGGGAGCAAATTACCGTACGAAGCGAACCACTATCGGCACATAAGACTTGGCAATAAATAATTTACCACATCATAAGGTTTCATAGTTATTATGTCCATTTAATTTTTATACCAAAAAATCACCCTCTTGTTTGCTTACAATTCATGAACAATTTAAACAAATAAGACAAGTAATTTCAACAAAATTAAATAAACACAAATAACGCATATAATCTTAACAATTAAATCATATAGCCACATGCAAACCTTTTGATAAATCCTATTAATAATATATATGTGTAATTATTATGTATATAATTAAGAAAACTCCCATTGGTTTTCGAGCGCATTGTACCCAATGGACGACAGACGCCAACAATTGGCCGCGTAAGTTTTAATAATTAAATATCACATAGCACATAACTGATTCATTAATTTAGTATATTAGGTCTTCCCTAATTTTAGATCTATCTAAAACATGTAGCACACAAACAAACCCTAATCCATGATTTCTTTGCATGAAAAAATCATGGATCAAACAGGAACGTAACCCTTTATTCAAATAATCACATAAACACATGTTCCTAATTTAGGGTTACAAAACTAACTTTTTAATACAAGAGGGTCGAACCCCCCCCCCCCCCCCCCCACCTAAATTATGGTTCAAATTTTTATTTTTAGATCTAGTATAAAACCCTAAAAAATAATTCGACACATGAACATGTAAATCCAAACAAGATTTGATTTTAATTATGTGTTTCGGTAATTACAATTACATGTTAAACGGCTCGTGATGCCACTGTTGGTTTTAGATAAATTGACATTCAAATAAAGAAATAACCATAAACATCAAAGCACGTAATAGCGGAAGCAAGGATCATATTAACATGTATAAAGTAATACCGAAAAATAAATAGGAACGTACCGTTGTGATCTTAGCTAAACAAAGATCAAACTTGAACTTCTCTTCTCTTGAACAACCAAAAGGATTAACGTGGAACCCCTTACCTTTTTTGTTCCACAATCCAAGATTAATATCTAAAGTAAGATATTAGCGAGTTCTCGAACACACGTACTATTACTCGGCTAACGAATGATGCTAGTGATTGAACACAAATTAAACCAAAACTATATTTTTGTTTAATAATAAAAAAAAACAGTGATTGATTGTACACTAAAGTTAATCGACTGTTATACAAAACAAAAGGACAACTTCTTAATGGTTTACAGTGAATTGCACTTCAAAAGTCAAGCCACTAAAGTACCAATATATTCTATTTATATAGTGAATAAAAAACTTGGTGAACAAGAATCGATTTAGGGTTATAGACCAATAAATCCGATCGGTCTAAGCCCATGCTTGGGTTCTAGATCTTTCTTGATCCTCAAATTTCACTAATAGTCCTTCCACTTTTTACTTAACGACCGTTAGTCAATTCGGTTAATTACTTAACGTCCGTTATATATCATTTCGTGTCCAAATAATTAAAATACATAACTATTATATATATTAATTATTTACGTTAGTCATTCATACGTAAAGTGTGCAATCCCTCGCTCCCGAGTTCGAATCTAGTCATACACGATAATATTTTTCCATTAAAACTCTAACATATAGTTCATATTAACGTTTGAACAATGTGTTGGTTTTTAATATGACACAACCAATGATTTAGAATGTCAATAAAAAAAACATTTTATAATAGAGCTTAAGATTCATTGTAGCCATTGGCCATGTTTAATAAAGGTAAGGCCGACTTAAGTTCAATTAAAGATTGACTCGTTTGCATCTGAAACTACACAGATATTAGCACTTAGATATGTATTACATAAGCCACTATAAGCTTGATAGGAATTTATGTCTAGCACTTATAAGTTGTAGATTATCTCACTGTATGTTTCAAGCTTGTTTCCTTCTTTTCGTTTGAGACGACTATGCAGAAGGAAATTGTTGAAATTCTAGAACGAGGGGAGGAGGTGCTAAACGCCTCCCGACTATGCAGAAGGAAATTGTTTCATTCTTTTCGTTTGAGCTACATTTTCATCTAACCCTCTTGCCATGCTCACTCAACCAGCACCCACAGTAAACATAGCAAGATGGGTTAATGGCTTTACTAGACACCCATAACTCATCAACTGAAGGGCTCTGATAGTTATACTATATTTCCATCTCAAGAATGGCTTCATATAACTAGGAACACTCTCCTCCAGTGAGGACCAACCTAACCTCCTGTGGGAATGTAAAGTATGGACCATGAAGTGTCATCTTTCACCACTCTCAATTCCATACTACTTGTTGGATTTTAATTAGCATGATCATCATCTAATCAAATAAACACATCAAGAGTAGAAGCGGAAGCAAGATCGTTTTAACACGTATAAAGAATTACATAAAAGTAAATAGGGAACGTACCGTTTGCACTTCTCTTCTCTTCTAATCACAAGATCAATAAAGATGGATTAACGTGGAATCCCTTACCATTTTATTCCACAATCCAAGAATTACTATAGTGAGTAATTACCAAGTTCTTGTACACACGTACTATAACCGATCAAGCAATGATGCTAGTGATTAGACACAAAAAATATTTTTGCTACACAAAAATCTTTGGTTCGACCCACTTAATGTGTTCGACCAGTTTTAGAGGAAAAAGGAGAGAAACACAAAGCTCTAGGGTTATAGTAATGTTCAAGATCAATAAACAAATAACCCTAGGTTTGTATTTATAGAGTTGGGATATCTTGCTCCCCAAGATGTGCGATTTAGGGTTATTAAACCCTTATGGCCGATCGGCCTTGGCTTGGTGGCCAAGGTTTCTAGATCCTTCCCATCTCCTTTTTCACTTATAGTCCTTTAACTATTCCCTAACGGTCGTTAGTCAACACCGTTAGTTTACATAATGTCCGTTATGTGACATTTCGTGTCCAAATAATTAATACATATAATAAATATATATATATTAATTATTTACTTGATCATCATACGTAAAGTGTGCAATCCCTCAGTCCCGTGTTCGAATCTAGACATACACGTTAATATTTTTCCATTTAACTTTAACAGCTCCCACTTGGAAATCTATTAAAAGTGTAATGACATTGGTTAGCGTCTAGCAACACGCCAATGCCCCTAGTACAACTCGGGTGTGTGGTCTCCTGGAAAAACCACTTGATGATAACTCATCATACTTATCCTTTTGTTTCTAATACTACATTAATAAAGATATGGATCAAAGTCATTCTTTATTAATATTCAGTTTCTCGTTATATATGATTCAATAAGATTACCATATCTTCTGAACTAGTCAGGGGAGATCATGGGTGTGGCCACACAAACATCTTATTAATCCCACGAGGGGCCCAGCAGTATTAAACATCAAAATAAATTTGAAGGAACAAATCCCATTTTGACTACGAGCATAACTCATACACTTTGCAACACTTCCGAAAACAATCCGTATAGCTACCAGTTACGTATAGCGTTAAATTGAGTTACAGAAATGCACTACATGCATGAACGATTATCTGGTATCTCAAGTCTGAGGATAAATATATACATGATTTACTTAATGACAAGATCCACAAAGTAAACTCATGAAGTTGGGATAGTCCTATATTCCAATCCTGAATATCATGTGATATTGGTATCTCATTCTTACAGTACATTCTACCAATCCTCACATTTGTCTTTATTTAATGATATTCCCATATCATTAATTGACAATGGACAATTTAGAATATATTCCAATATATTCATGGATATAAACATGTAAATATAGGATATATTATTAAGATAATAATAAATAAACATAACACCGTACTTTATTTCATTAAAATAATAACTGTTTTACAACATCCCATTATCAAATACTAATCACAGACTTTGCATGAAACTTTCAGCTAAACGAAGTCCCATACCCTCTGAAAGTTCTTTAAGCTTTCCACCAGGTAGAGCTTTCGTTAATGGATCTGCTAAGTTGTCATCTGTGTGAACTTTGAGTAATTCGATCTCACCTATCTCCACTTGTTCTCTAACATAGTGGTACTTGATCGGGAAATGTCTGGTGCCCTACATAATTCCAGGCTCATTGGCAAATGTTATTGCGGCTGAGTTGTCACAATACATTTTTATAGGTTTTTCAATTGAGGGCATAACTCCAAGCCTCTTAACGAATTTCCTAATCCAGACTGCTTCCATTGCGGCTTCTGAGGCAGCAATATACTCACTTTTTGTAGCAGACATCGCCAGCGTACTCTGCTTCTTGCTCTACCAATCCACCGCACCTCCATTAATGACAAAGACATATCTCGTCTGCGACTTCGTGTCGTCTTTATCACACTTCCATGATGCATCGCAGTAACCTGTAACACACAGTTCTGCTTTTGGATTTCCCCCGTACACAATAAACATATCTCTCGTAGATCTTAAATACTTGAGAATATGTTTCACAACAGTCCAGTGGAGTTCACCTCGATTCTGCTGATAACGACTGGTAATGTTTTGAGCAAATGCCACATCGGGCCTTGTACATCGCACCTCATACATAATCGATCCCACAGCCAAAGCATAGGTGATTCTCTTCATGCGTTCCACCTCTTGAGGTGTTGATGCACAAGCTTTGCTACTCAAACCATGATCCACTTGCATTGGCAAGAATCCTTTCTTAGAATTTTGCATATTGAATCTCTTCAATATCTTGTCAATGTAAGCACTTTGGCTTAAACCAATTAACCGCCTAGATCTACCTCGATAGATCTTGATTCCTAGAATGTATGCTGCTTCCCCTAGATCTTTCATGGAAAAACATTTCCCAAGATAGGCTTTCACCTCATGTAAACTTGGAATGTTTTTACCCATGATCAATATGTCATCAACATAAAGAACTAGGAAAATAACATCACTCCCACTAGCTTTGTGGTATACACATGGCTCATCGAAATTCTGAGTAAATCCAAACTTCTTGATTTCCTCATCAAACTTCTTATTCCATTGACGTGATGCCTGCTTCAATCCATAAATAGATCTTTGAAGCTTGCATACACGGTTAGGGAATTTTGGATTCACAAACCCCTCAGGCTGCGCCATATAGATGTCTTCATCTAGGCGTCCATTCAAGAAGGCGGTTTTGACATCCATCTGCCAAATCTCATAGTCATAGTGTGCAGCTATGGCTATAAAAATCCTAATAGCTCAAATGTCAGCTACAGGAGAAAAGGTCTCCTCATAGTCAACACCATATGTTTGGGTAAAGCCTTTCGCCACCAAACGAGCTTTGTAGGTGTGTACATTGCCATCCATGTCCGTTTTCTTTTTGAAGAGCCACTTACTCCCAACAACCTTAGCATTGGGAGGAAGATCCACTTCAATCCAGACTTCATTTTCTCTCATGGATTGCATTTCCCCATTCATAGCAATCTGCCATTTATCCTTCTCAGGACTATTAATGGCAGCCCTATAACTAGTAGGTTCATCAAGATCCCCTAGTATAGTTTCCTCACACTCTACGTTTAAACATAGACGTTCAGGAGCTTTAACAGATCTTGAAGATCTGCGAATGGGAACCACTTCAACTTCAGGTGGAGGACCTAAACTTTCAGGTTCCACAGGAAGTGTGCTAGTGTTCTCAGAAGGTGACGTATCTTCATGATCACTTTCAAGATCATATACCCTCCCACTGAATTCTTGAGATATTAGATTATCCTCAAGGAATTCACCATACCTAGCCACAATGACTTTGTTCTCAGGTGGGAAGTAAAAATAGTAACCCCTTGTTTCCTTAGGGTATCCTACGAAGATACACTTAACAGATCTTTGTTGGAGTTTATCAGGTGAGTCACGTTTAACAAACGCCTCACAACCCCAGACCTTTAAGTAAGACAAGTTGGGAGCCTTTCCAGTCCATAATTCATATGGAGTCTTATCAACCTTCTTTGTCGGAACCATATTTAATATGCGAACAGCACTTTCAAGAGCATAGTCCCAAAAGGATAAGGGAAGAGTTGTTAGATTAAACATTGATCGAACCATATCCAACAATGTTCGATTTCTCCTTTCAGATACACCATTTTGTTGTGGAGTATAAGGAGATGTGAGTTGTTGGACAATACCACACTCAGCTAGATAATCTTTAAACTCTTGGCTTAAATACTCACCACCACGATCGAATCGAAAAGCCTTAATCTTCTTACCGAGTTGTAATTCTACTTCACTTTTAAACACCTTGAATGTCTCAAAGACTTCATGTTTGTGTTTAAGTAAATAAACACAACCATAACGACTATAGTCCTCCGTAAAGGTTAGGAAGTAGGTAGTACCGCGTTTTGACACATGTCTAAGTAGACCACACACATCAGTGTGTATCAATCCAAGCAGATCTAAAGCCTTTTTCATATTGCTATGAAAAGGTTTCTTCGTCATCTTCCCAGACATGTAAGATTCGCATTTATCAACTGAGTCATCATTGATATTTTGCAAAAGCCCATCGTGTTGCAGCTTTTCCATGCGTTTCTTGCCTATGTGAGCAAGACGACAGTGCCAAAGATAAGACGAATCCAAGTTGGACTTGATTCTCTTATTGCCAATGCTATACATAGAATTATTTCCGTTGGATACATGATTTTCCATATCAATTTCAAACACACCATTTAATGGAATTGCATTAAAGTAAAAAACAGAATTTAAAGAAACCGAAATTCCATTATTATTAAAAGTGTGATCAAAACCATTATCCAACAATAAAGAAACTGAAACAACACCTCTAACAATAGACGGTGCATAATGACAATTGTTCAATACTAAAATTAAACCCGAAGGTAAAACTAAGTCAAATGTCCCTATGGCTTCAACTTCTGCACGTATGCCATTGCCCACGTACAAGTAGCATTCCTCATAGTTCAGCTTCTTTGCTCCTCTAAGTCCCTGCGATGTATTACAGATGTGAGTACCACATCCTGTATCATATATCCAGGCATTTTGCTTACGAGGAAAAGAAAATAATTCAACCATAAAAATACCTGAAGTGCTCGCGCCATTTGCAGCCTTGGCATTTTTATTCTTGCGACACTCCTCAAGCAACAATGGACAGTCCCTCTTCCAATGTCCAGGGGTGTGGCAGTGGTGACAAGCAGCCGTATCCTTCTTGGATTAATCCTTCTTTGCAGAAGGATTCTGCTTCTTAGGCTTCTGCTGATGGATCACAACCTGTTTTCCTTTGTCAGCTTTACCTTTGCCCTTCTTGTTCACATTCTGCGGTTTACTGGGCTTAGCGATCCTACCACCTCTAATTGCCATCACAGCAGGTGTAGGTGCCTTCTTAGAGAGTCCTTTCTCATAGTCAATAAGCATTGCATGCAAATCACTAAATGTCTTCACCGTGCAATGCATATTAAAGTTGCGCACAAACTCACCATACAACTCCTCATTGAGGGATCGATTGATGAGGCCAACTTTTACATCTTCCACGTACCCGCATCCGAGTGTGTCCAATTGGTCAAGATATCCTTTCATCTCCAATACATGGGCACTCACGGGTTTTGTTGCATCCTGCTTACACTTGGCCAGAGAATCCAATAGATCATACAACTCTGCCATAGGTGGTTTTTCAAACATTCGTTTGAGCTCAGTTATCATGTCCATCGGGCCATAATTCTCAAACTGCTTTTGCAGCTGAGTATCCATCCCCGATAACATGAGACAAGCCACATCATTGTGCCTGTCCCAAGCATTGTTGAACTCTTCAAGTTCAGCATTTGTTGCAGTAGCAGCAGGAGGAGCAACAGGAAGAGGCTCACTAAGATAATCAAAACGTTTGGCCATTCATAAGAACAATCCTTAGATTACGGTACCAATCGTTAAAATTTTTAGTCCCAGTCAACTTCTCTCTTTCAATCATCATTTTGAAAGCAGAGCTCATGTTAGTCATGTTTGTGTTGTCAGGGTTGGCCATTTCTACAGAAAAAAGTTCAAAAGTTAGTACTTTCGATAATTAAAGTTTTCAAGAAAATTAAACACCCATGGTAAATAAACATTTAACCATTTAATTTTCACTGAAAAATTAGGATCCAAATTGACGTCGTTTCATTACATCAGCTGAGGCTGCTAGCAATGAAAGTACTCAATAAGGTAGAGCTACACTCAATTGCCAATATCCAATTGCAATTCCTAGAATCATGGGACTTACATATTTTGCCAACAACAGTTGCAAATGTAAGCATGTTTCATCCCCATATCTTTATGCCTTGACGTCGTTCCATCACATCAGCTGAGGCTGCTAGTGATGAAAGTGCTCAATTAAGTTAACCAATTTAGAAACATGTAAACTTGACGCCGTTTCATCACATCAGCTGAGGCTGCTAGCAATGAAAGTGCTCAATTTACCCTTTGATTCCCATTCTTTGAATCATTACATTCAGCTGAGGCTGCTAGCAACGATAGAATGTAATCTCAGGTGTTTCCGTATTAACTGGTTCGCATATAACTTAAATTTTAAGGGTATTAAATTTTTGATGTGTAATCAAAAAATATGTACAAGATGTCATGCATTCATCTTGTATCATATGTTTTCTACAAAAACCATTTACCAATTCACAGCTTAAAATCAACAAAATTTTAATTGATGGCGTTGAGAAACTTACAACATTGCCTTAAGATGCTCCGTACCTTTTCATGGTGTACTTGGTAAGTCTAATATTGACGCACAGGCGGGCGGAGGGGCAAATGTCCGCTGAAGCTAATTAAAAACGCCCCCCTTTCGGATGTCAATTTAATGTCAAGCCTCTTTATACCCACTTTATAGTTTGTCAATATTAGGTCCGCCGCTTCGACCACTTTTGTACAGTCGCATCAATCAATTAAAAACTTTAAGATTTAAAGCTTAAAACATTTATGTAGTAAATTATTATATTGCTAGTCTCGCCTGGGAGCAAATTACCGTGCGAAGCGAACCACTATCGGCACATAAGACTTGACAATAAGTTAATTTACTAACAAATGTTTCATAGTTATTTGGTTCATTTATTTTTATTTAAAAATTACCCTCTTAATTGAAAACAATCCATCATAATTGAACAAATAAGATCAAGTAATTTAAAATAAATAAACACTCAATAACACGTATATGATCATTAACAATATCATATAGCCACATGCAAACCTTTTGATAAACCCTATTAATTATCTCTATGTGAATTTTAATGTATTTAATTAATAAAACTCCCATTGGTTTTCGAGCTCATTGTGCCCAATGGACCACAGACGCCAAATAACTTGGCCGCGTAAGTTTTAATTAACTAAATACCACATTGCACATAACCAATTAATTAATATATTTAATTAGGGTCTTCCCTAATTTTAGATTTATCATTAAAAAACATGTAGCAAATATACAAATCTAATCCATAATTCTTTGCATGAAGAATTATAGATCAATCAAGATCGTAACCCTAATTACTCAAATAAACACATAGCACATCATGTTCTTAATTTAGGGTTACAACTAATTAATTAGTTAAATTAGGGTCGAAACCCTTACCCTAAATTCTATTTGATTTTTATTGGAATGTTTTCTACAAAAACAAACCCTAATAAATAAAAATCGACAACATGTGTATAATTAAATCAAGATTTGATTTTTATTATGCGTTTAAGTAATTCATTAACATGTTAAAATGGCTCGTGATGCCACTGTTGGATTTTAATTAGCATGATCATCATCTAATCAAATAAACACATCAAGAGTATAAGCGGAAGCAAGATCGTTTTAACACGTATAAAGAATTACATAAAAGTAAATAGGGAACGTACCGTTTGCACTTCTCTTCTCTTCTAATCACAAGATCAATAAAGATGGATTAACGTGGAATCCCTTACCGTTTTATTCCACAATCCAAGAATTACTATAGTGAGTAATTACCAAGTTCTTGTACACACGTACTATAACCGATCAAGCAATGATGCTAGTGATTAGACACAAAAATATTTTTGCTACACAAAAATCTTTGGTTCGACCCACTTAATGTGTTCGACCGGTTTTAGAGGAAAAAGGAGAGAAACACAAAGCTCTAGGGTTATAGTAATGTACAAGATCAATAAACAAATAACCCTAGGTTTGTATTTATAGAGTTGGGATATCTTGCTCCCCAAGATGTGCGATTTAGGGTTATTAAACCCTTATGGCCGATCGGCCTTGGCTTGGTGGCCAAGGTTTCTAGATCCTTCCCATCTCCTTTTTCACTTATAGTCCTTTAACTATTCCCTAACGGTCGTTAGTCAACACCGTTAGTTTACATAACGTCCGTTATGTGACATTTCGTGTCCAAATAATTAATACATATAATAAATACATATATTAATTATTTACTTGATCATCATACGTAAAGTGTGCAATCCCTCGGTCCCGTGTTCGAATCTAGACATACACGTTAATATTTTTCCATTTAACTCTAACACTTCTTACACTCCCCTCCAAGACCATTTACCCTTCACAAAAGGAAGCCCTACTTTATGGTACATCCATACTTAGATAGACCTCCTACACTGCCAATCATAGCTTTCTAGTTCGCTCCCAAGGCCAAACTAGAATAGGCTATGTGGCAAATGTAGGTAGAGTCACACAGTTAGGACTCCAAGGTACAAGGTACTTCACAATTGTAATGGCCTTAAAAAAGAATAGTAGCACATTAGACTTAATTGCTACTGTTATTCCAGGATCCAAACACCCCTTTATTGTTTCTGAACCACCAAACAGCTAAGAGTTAACTCAACAGATAGACAAACTGCCAACCAAACACTCATTTATTCAGTAATATTCTCTATTAAGTAGTTT
The DNA here is from genome assembly GCA_021014915.2 of Artemisia tridentata subsp. tridentata. Lineage (NCBI taxonomy): Eukaryota > Viridiplantae > Streptophyta > Magnoliopsida > Asterales > Asteraceae > Artemisia > Artemisia tridentata. Next base: position 318,672,772 of record CP139501.1, on the reverse strand, counting down.
TCAACTGAATTTCCCATTCTTTGCATACTTGAGCAACTGCTTCAGACTTTCTCACTTTTAGACTTAGAAGTTGTAGTTTAATGCTTTCCATAATACCCTTAATCAGACCTTGCTTGCTACTTTTACTTTTCTTGAATAGCCTCACATTCCTTTCATACCAAATGAAGTACACTGTAGTAGCAAGTACTATTCTATGTAACACATCATAAATTGTATTCTTGCATCCGCCATTAGCAATTTCAACCACAACATGTCTCCAATCCATACCTCCATACATCATCTTGGCCTTGGCTCTTACTTCATTCCAAACATCTTTACAAAAGGGACAGTTAAAGAATAGGTGAATGTGGGAATCATTTTCAATTGAGTAGAGAGGACACATGAGAACAGCTTGTTTGTTCCAGCTCATAATTCTATCTTGAGTAGCTAGCCTTCCATGAAGGGATAGCCATAAGATAAAAGCATGTCTGGGATTACATTGGGAAAACCAAACAACCTTATACCAATTCACTTCTGCACTGTCTTCATTGAACATCTCCCAAACACTCCTTAAAGAAAATTTCCCTTTTTTACCATTTGCTCCCATCCATAGAACAATATCATCCTTTCCATTTGTCAAACAACAACTTCAAAAACAAAATACGGCATTACGTTCTAAATCTACCTCAGGAGACAAGGCCGGAGGATCAACCGGGGCAGCTGCATTTCCTGGATTACCGATGGACCCAGACGGTAACCCACCCCACAAGATCCGTATGGTTCTAGTTCCGGTTACGAATCCGCTTCTGCATCTAGTTCTGTCCCTGCTTTTGGTTATTCTGATGAAGCCGTTCGTAACTTGTTCAAGTACAAACCTTCGACCGGCCGTTAGTATTTGAGGTGGTGTTGGTCTATGTTAGGAAGTGTTATTGTGTTTTTGCACTCTAGGGTCATTCTACTTTTTAAAAATGTTCATTTAGGTCATTGTAGTATTTTTGTGCTTATTCAAGTAATTGTACTATTATATAAACTTAATAAACCTAGTAGAGTAATTAAACTTTTGGATCTCATACAATAGAGTCACTCATACCATTTCAACTCCATCTCAACTTTCATGTCATACATCCACATTATTAAGTATGACACCACATCATTATTTTCACGTCACATTTTTTTATTTTAAAATTTTCTTTTTGCAAAGTTATTACTTCTATTTATATATTTTTATAAAACTTAGTTATATTATTTACTTCTAATTTGTATTTATTCATACATCAGTTACAATCAACCAAGCTTGTTTATAAGTTTTAACAATCATAACTTCAAATTTCAAATTTTTTAATAGTTTATTCAATTCTTATGCACAACGCCAAATACGAGTATTGTGACACAATTGTACACCTAAACTTATAGTATGACTTGATGAATTGAGATTAGTACTTTTGGTTTTACTCCACCACAAACAAATTAAATGTTTGGTTATAATGTTAAATGTTCGGTTAGAATATGCATAAAAAAAAACAAATTAAATTTAACATATATAACTATTTTTATAAGGATAAGTATATATACATCGTCAAAAAATAAAAATAAAAATAATAAAAAATAATGACGTGAGTTTTTTGATGACATGGAGGTTGAAGTGGAGTAAAAAAAAGTATAGATGACTCAATTGTGTAAGTTCTTAAAGTTTAATTAGTATTTTTAAAATAAATAATAGTACAGTGACTTGAATGAACAAAAAAATAATACAATGACCAAATTAAACATTTATAAAAAGTACAATGACCCTTAGATGCAAAATCAATATTTTTGACTTCAGATATTAATCTATGACAATAACATAATTAATATTTTTTTTCAACTCTATCACACTATCCTCCTTAGGGATGAGCATATCGAACCGAATCCCGGAACCGAACCGGAACAGTACCGGTACCATACCGAAACGGTACCGAGTCCCGATATACGGTACGGTACCGGGACTACTAAATAAGGCAAAAAAAAATGGGGACATTTCGGGTTCGGGACGGGACTTATTCGGGAAATCCCGATTTGGTACCGAAATTAGAATAGTCCATGTTTTTTAATGAATTATGTTATCCAAACACCCATTTGTTCCATGCAACAAGCAAACCAAAGGTCAAAAAAAACCCTACTGTTACTAACAAGTAACAACCACAGTTCTTTCACAAAATCTTCCAAAAAATTAAACCCTAATTTATTATCAATCACACAAGTCATCTCAATCTTTATCATTGGAAAAGTATGAAGGTATGTTTAATTTTGTTTTTCTTTTTAACATATATCACTGTAGCAACGTAACATGTATGTATCTCAATCATCGAAACTATTACTTTATTTTGAAACACAGGTTATTAGTTTATTTTGTAAAACAAGACCTGCTTTGGTGATTTATGATATTTGTGTCTGGAGCGATCTAGTCTTTTCCTGTTTTTGACATCTTATAATGTGTGTTTCAATTAAACCTTAATGATTGTGTTTTTGATTATTAAAAAAAAATAGTCTCCAGAACGTGGGAAATAAACTAGTGTTTTCCTGTTTTTGATTATGTATTTCAGTAATTAATTATACAGTATTAACTGCTCTTGATGCCACTGTTGGAATTTAAATACCATAACAATTATATAAATAAATATAAACATCATCAAAGCACATAGCGAAAGCGTAAGAATCAAATACTTGTAATTAATTAACTGAATATAAAAGAAACGCGTACCTTTTGATTCTAGCAAGAACAAAAATCAAACATCAATCTTCTTCTTTAAATAACAAGTGAATTAACGAGATACCCCTTACCGTTTTGTATCTCAATCCAAGATGGATTAACTTTAGTGAGTTAATATCCATGATCTTGTACACACGTACTATAACCGAACTAATGCGATTGCTAGATCTTTAAACACAAATTAAACCAAAACAATTTTGTTTGCAAAAGATGGATCGATTAACCCTAAGGGTTGTTTGGATCGATTGGTTTTGGACAAAAGAAGAAGAAGAAAACAAAGATATAGGGTTATAGCAAGTGCTAGAGTAAGAAACAATTTAACCCTAGCCTTTTTATTTATAGGCATGAAATCTTGTAGGACAAGTTTGGCATGGGTTGGGCTTTGGAACCCTTTGGCCGATCGGTTTGGAACTCCTCAAGGGATTCCGGAACCTTCTTGATCCTCTAATTTCATCCATAGTCCTTCATTTATTCCATAACGGTCGTTAGTCAATTCCCGTTAATTAGTTAACGTCCGTTAGTCGTTATTTTGTGTTTAAATAATTAAATATATAACGGTTTATCTATATTAATTATTATACATTAATTCCTCACACGTAATGTGTGCAATCCCATGGTCCCGAGTTCGATTCTAGACATACACGTTTAATATTTGTCGATTAAAACTAACAACTTGCCCAGAAAAATGTCTAAAATTTGGTTTGATAGTTGTCTCTCAAAAGCGTAGGTGACGGATAAAACTTCAAACGGCGACCCATGTAATGTAGGTGAGCACGGTGTTGAACCTTGTGAGTCATTATCGTCTGAGAAATCACTTTGGAATAATTTCGAGTATTTTCTCATGAGGTGTAAAAGATAGGCAACGATTGATTATTTTCTTTTGTCTTCTTTCGATGAGCTTTTCCAGAGCACTTCTTTCACGAAGTGCGGCTCGGGAAGATGCAGCTTGGTGGAAAGTTTCTAATTCGTTATTGTCATTCTTGTTGCTGTTAAAGTTTTTACCTTGCTGAAGTAGTCCTATATTATCGTCGCCTATTTGCTTTTCTATTGATGGTGGTGGTTCGTAGCCTATTTGCTTTTCTATTGATGCTGGTGGTTGTGTGGTGGTAGAGGGTGGTGGTGGTGTTGGTTGTGCGGTGGTGGTGGCTGTGTTTGTGATGTGTGGCGGCTTTCAATCAAAAAAAGAATAGGGTAAATAGCAAATTATGTCTTTAAAAGTGGGGAAGAAGAAGAGGGTATATTAGTCATTTCACGTGCCACTTAACGAGAAAACTAACGAAAGTTAATGAACAATAACTTTTAATAGCTATTTTACAAAAAATGTAAACATTAATGTTTTTTTTGCAACAAAAATCGTCTCGTTGTGATCCTTGCGTTTTCGTGTTACTTTAGGGACCAAATTTGCAATTTACCCTTTAATTTTACTAATTTTATGTCATATTGCTAAAATTAAATGTATTGTTTTTGTTTTTATGCACCAACAACACACATATTTCAAACCTAATTATTATTTTATTTAATAGCATACTACACCCCCAACTTCACATAATGTGCTATATCTCTTCGTACACACCTCTATTTTTGTCAGAAATTGCACTGTCGTCTTCACCTCCGGCTCATTTCAACCAAGATGACATTGGTCTTGTCCATTCTACTGCTGAATTTCGACTGGAACATCTGCGAGGATGTGCGATACAGTTGCGAAGTGAAGGTCGTGTGATAAAGAAACAAGACCGTTTTCACACTGAATGTTTTCTTTACTGCGACATCGTGTGCAGCAATTACAAATTCTTCATCAGGACATTGTGGGCCCGCAGTATTTGACAAGACTGGAATAACCTTTCCCATAAAAACATTAAACTTAAAAGACTTTATGGCTAAATAATATGGTCATGATACCCACCACCTCCACGTCAGCGCCACATCACCATTCAACACACTTTCAAACCCACCACCAAAATAGGTGCTATGGTCACCACAAATATATATATATATATATATATATATATATATATACCTCCACTTTATACAAACATACCCCACAAACACACACAAAAAAGTGGGAAACTGTTCGTGGTGCAGACCACTAAACGAGTACAAAAAGCTGGTCTTGGCGCGTGGTAGGTGGCCATTGCTATGGTCTTGGCGCATGATCATGATTGGTTGTGGTGGTAGACCACCCACCATAGTGCATAGTTTAAAAGTACACATGGTGGTGTTTCCTATAAATACTTACTCATTTATGGGCGCGAGTTTCAATACTTTCAAATAATATATACAACCAGATCTCGCTAATTCACCTTGTCATTATAATGAATCATATCTCACCACATAAGCATATACAACAACCATATATGTTAGATGTTTTTATCAAAGGTTAACAACAGAGTTCAAATAATCCATCAGGATTTGTACAAACATCAATTTTGTCCCTGATTTTTTACATGGTTCCGCATCGATGCTTGTGTTTAACTACTTGATATATTTCACCATTAAAGTGTTCCACATTGATCATTCAAATGAGTGTAAACCAGTGTTGCAAAAAAAGGTCTACAAGGCCGATTAATCGCCGATTAGGTGCTACAAGGCCACCGACCTTGCCGATTTATGTAACTGGGTCAAAAAAAATAGGTCAACTGTGGTCAACGGCTATCAACGGCGGTCAATGGTGGTCAAACTTGCCGGAAACCTATAAATCTTGCTGGAAGTACCCAACACTCACTGTAAACTTATTTTGATCACTTATAGTAACTCTTTAAGTTTATTACAAGTTGTTTTTTAGAAAATACCTTGCCGGAAATACCTAAAACTCACCGGAAATACAAAAAACTTGCCGGAAATAACTAAAATTTGTCAGTAATGCCAATCCGATTAATCACCGATTAATCCCGCCTAGACCGATTACAAGCTACAAGGTGGTCGACCGCCCGACTACCGATTCGCGATTTTTGCAACCTTGGTGTAAACTTCTTTCACTATGTTATGATATCCTATAAGAGAGTGAATGATGCATCTAATATCAACGTACTTTTCAAAATATTCACATATCCGACATCAACCGGAAGAACTACCACAATATCCTACAAACTTTGTCATTTTTGTATTGATATCATCATAAACTAATCTTTAACCTTCAAATTCAATAATTGACGCGTGTACATGCCATGTAGATGCCATGTCATCTCCGATCATCTTCTTCAATATTCCGGACACTTTTTGAGGCCATTTCTTCTAAATTTCCAGTCAACTTCAATTTTCCGTGGTGCGGTGACAGGGGCGGTGGTGCTGGGGCGACGATAGAGAGAGGTGATTGTAGTAGCGGATAAAGGAGGTGATGTGGTGGTGGTGGCCGTGGGTTGTAGCGATAGGGGGTGGTGATAGTGGTGAGAGTGGAGTGATTTGGTTTTTCTTTTTCTTTTTCTTTTTCCTTTTTTTTAATGGAAGAATGGAGGAGGAAGATGAAGACAATAATATAAAAAAGTCAAAATAAGCAAAATTTACCAAGAAACATATGATATTGATACAGAATTTGAAAGTTTGTATGATATGGTGATAATTTTCGAGGTTGATATCTAATATGTGAACATTTATGAAAGTACGTTAGTACATTTAACCCAATATTTTATTGTGACTTTGTGAGTCATGTTCAGCAATTTAGTCACGAGACTTCAGCTCTTTAAAGGGAGCTAATTACTAAACAGTGTAAATGAAACTTACAATTTAAATAAATTGCAAGCCTTTCTATAAGTAGGTATGCACCTTACAATCTACATAATTCCAATAATAGTGAGTTTTAGTAATTGAAAGGGATTTGCTAAGCATAGCCTTTAGAGATGATTAGGTTATGGAAGCACAACGTCGAAAACATTAAAGCAAATCATTTGATAAGATTGAAGCAGACTGGCACACAAATTTGAAACACGCAACAAGAGTGAAATAGATCGGAGCCAACAAGGAGAAGGCTATAGATTGAAGCGAATCAACAATGACTTAGAATCAGACTCTTATTGCTAATATGACAACATTTTCTCTTGATGCGGGGAAGTTATTACAAAGCCTACAATCATCATAACTATTTTCCAAGATTGAGAAATAATAACGGACCCTAAACCAGCTGCTTTCAACCCATTATTTTCAAGTTCATATTAATAGTGGTCCTAAAACCTACATTAACACTTCAGAAAGCACGAACTTGAAACCATAAATGGGATACATGGAAATACAATCTCCTATAAAATACATGATTTCAACAACAATAGATATCTGAAGTTGGATCAAATATTGCTAGTTTGGGAGCAACTCCTCAGCCTTTTGCACCCAAACATTGTAGATATCATCCGCAAAAAGTACAAAGTGAACCTGCGAAAAAAGAATAAATTATTTATTATATTATATAGAAAAGGGAAAATCAACCTCAGAATGAAATGTGGATTGTTAAATACCTCCTTAATGTCATTGCAGTGCTCTTTAATTGTAGATATGGCCACAGTTGCAGCTTCGTCAAAAGGATATCTGAAATGGTCGTAATATTCAGATCTAGTAAAGCTGTTATTTGAGTAAACCTCATTTTCGGTCCTTGTGGTTGTACCAATATTTCACTTTTGGTCCAAAATTCAAAAAATCGCACGGATTAGTCCAAAAGTCCACGTGGACTTCACTTTTGGTCCAATTTTCTACCCTAGTTAATGGTCGTTAGTCCTTTCAGTTAAGTACGTTGCACCGTTAGTCCTTTAACCTAACGGTCGTTAGCAATGTTTGCACCGTTAGTCCTTTCAGTTAAGTACGTTGCACCGTTAGTCCTTTAACCTAGTTAATGGTCGTTGAGTCCGTTTTTCTTTCGTTTTCATACGTTTTCGTCCGTTTTTCTTACGTTTTTTCCGTTTTTGTCCATTTTTCTTACGTTTTTTACGTTTTTTATCCGTTTTGTCCGTTTTTCTTATGTTTTTGTCCGTTTTTCTCTATGTTTTTTTACGTTTTTTCCGTTTTTCTTACGTTTTTTTTTTTTTTTTTTTTTCCTTTTGTTTTCATTACGTTTTTGTATGTTTTTCTTACGTTTTTTTTCCGTTTTTTGTTTTTTTTGTTTTTCTTACGTTTTTGTCCCTTTTTCTTACGTTTTTTTCCGTTTTTTGTCCGTTTTTCTTACGTTTTTTGTCCGTTTTTCTTACGTTTTTTTCCGTTTTTGTCCGTTTTTCTTACGTTTTTTGTCCGTTTTTCTTACGTTTTTTCCGTTTTTGTCCGTTTTTTCTTTCGTTTTTGTCCGTTTTTTCTTTTAGTTTTTTTCCGTTTTCATACGTTTTTGTCCGTTTTTTTAACGTTTTTTTTTTTTTTTCCGTTTTTGTCCATTTTTCTTACGTTTTTTTTTTTTTTTTTTTTTTTTTTTTTTTTTTTTTTTTTTTCGTTTTCATTACGTTTTTGTCCGTTTTTTCATACTTTTTTTTTTTCCGTTTTGTGTCCGTTTTTCTTACTTTTTTGTCCGTTTTTCTTACTTTTTAATTTTTTTTTTCAATTCGTATAAAATTTTTTTTTCTTTAAATTCGGACAAAAAAATTTTTTTGAATTTTTTATTTTTTTTTTAATATTCGGACAAAAAAAATTTTGATTTTTTTTATTTTTTTAAAAAATTCGGACAAATACAGAAAAAAAAGGGACAAATACGGAAAAAAAACGGACGAAAAACGTATGAAAACGGACAAAAACGTAACAAACGTAAGAAAAACGGACAAAAACGGAAAAAAACGTAAGAAAAACGGACAAAAACGTATGAAAACGGAAAAAACGTAAGAAAAACGGACAAAAACGTAAGAAAAACGGACAAAAACGGAAAAAACGTAAGAAAAACGGACAAAAACGTATGAAAACGGAAAAAACGTAAGAAAAACGGACAAAAACGTAAGAAAAAACGGACAAATACAGAAAAAAACGTAAGAAAAATGGACAAAAACGTATGAAAACGGAAAAAACGTAAGAAAAACGGACAAAAACGTAAAAAAAAAGGGACAAAAACAGACAAATACGGAAAAAAACGTAAGAAAAACGGACAAAAACGTATGAAAACGGAAAAAACGTAAGAAAAACGGACAAAAACGGAAAAAAACGTAAGAAAAACGGACAAAAACGGAAATAAAAACGTAAGAAAAACGGACAAAAACGTATGAAAACGGAAAAAACGTAAGAAAAACGGACAAAAACGTAAGAAAAACGGACAAATACAGAAAAAAACATAAGAAAAACGGACAAAAACGTATGAAAACGGAAAAAACGTAAGAAAAAACGGACAAAAACGTAAGAAAAAACGGACAAATACAGAAAAAACATAAGAAAAACGGACAAAAACGTATGAAAACGGAAAAAACGTAAGAAAAACGGACAAAAACGTAAAAAAAAAGGGACAAAAACGGACAAATACGGGAAAAAACGTAAGAAAAACGGACAAAAACGTATGAAAACGGAAAAAACGTAAGAAAAACGGAAAAAAAAAAAACGGAAAGTTATGGGTACGTTCATCCAGTTTTCTGTGGTGGTCATTGTCTTTCCTTTTCGGCCCTCCTCTTGGCAACTAACCATATTAATGATCTTTCTTCCCTGCTGGCCGTCCTTTTTCTGATGAGCCTTTCCTCTCTGCCTTACATCTTTGATAAGGTGACTTAGCTTACCGGACTCTAAAGCCAGTTCCAATTGTTTTTTTCAGCTGAAAGCAATCGTTAGTGTAATGTCCCTTTTCTCCGTGGTAATCACAGTACCTGTCAAGGTTTTCCTTCCTGGGAGTGCCGGCAAATGGGGGCGGCAATGGTAACCGGAGGTGATGCTCAGTAGCCAAGATTTCCCTGGGGGTTCGTTTCAATGATTCTAACGTCAACCTGTTCTTATCGTCCTTGAACCCGTAACGAGGGTTTCGTGCGAGTTCCTGCCTTGGGGATGCATATGGGGAAAGGCGATCCTTAGGCCGAAACATGGGTCTGGGTCCCCACCCCCGTCTATCTTCAAAACTTTTGTGGGGCCGCTCGTTTCTTGCCATTTGCGATCCTCCCCCATCCCTCCGGGTGTATTCCCCCTTTGGTAATTCGGTGTTTCGGAAAGCCTCTTCCGACCGAATGTAATCTTCTACCCTTGCTAGCATTTCGTCAACCGTTTTTGGGATTGTGTCAGAGAATTTCTTTGCCAGTTCTGGACAGTGGTGGCCATTCAAGAAAGAGGAAACCTGCATTATTTCTGGAGCGTCCGGAAAGTAGTTCGCCTCACTTACCCATCGTTCCTTGAAATCCGGCAGACTTTCGTTGGCTCTCCTATGGATCTTGTTAATTTCTGTGAGGTCCTTGACACATATCCTTAGTATACCGAATCTGATCAGGAACTTCCTTTGGAGGTCTTCCCAATTGTCAATGCTCCCAGTTGGTAATTTATCGAACCATCCTCTGGCCTTTCCATCTAACGTTTGTTGGAACATTCGACACCACACGGGCATCGGCCATTCTTCGTGGTTCCCCGCTCCAGTGAACCGGTTGATGTGGTCGTCCGGATCAGTCGTTCCATCATATAATTTGAGATTCGTTGGTATCTTGTGCTTTGGAGCGGAGAACTCGATGATTCTTCTGGTGAACGGACACTTTATCATTTCTTTGTGAGGTTTGTTCAAGTCGTCTACCGCCGCCGCTTTATTTTTGCGGACTGTTTTTCTTACGGGGCTTCTCTCCTCCTCGTCCGTTAGGTCGTCGACCGCCACCGCTTTACCCTTGCGGCCTGTCTTTCTTACGGGGCTTACCCCCTCTTCGTCCGTCAGGTCGTCATCAAAGTTTAGAAGCATTGGCTTGATCAGGTCGCGGTTCGCTGATTGCTTCATCAGTTCCTTGAGAGCTGACACGTGGCCTTCTATAAGGGCTTGTGGATCCGGGGGTATAGGTCCCCCGGACGGACCGCCTGCTTCCGGGAGATCTGGAAGAGGGGCGAAATGGTAAGAACCGCTCATTCTATGCTTTGTGGTAGATTGAACTTGGGTCCCACGGATGGCGCCAGTTT